>JAVJIF010011754.1:0-80959 GCA_038442645.1 Agave tequilana | reverse complement strand
AACAATCTACCTTCTTCTTTAACATGCAAATATCATCATTAATCTTAGAAGAAGAGGTACATACATTAGGTAGACTAGATGAAGAGGCTACACTAGCATGGCAAACATGTGCATCCATCTTATTTTGCAAAAATTCATTTTTCTTTAAACATGCATCCAAATCTTTAGAAATTGAAGCAATCTTAATTTTCAGAGAATCATTTTCTTTTAAAACAAAATCAACTTTTGAAGACAAGTTCTCATTTTTCTTCAAAAGAACATGGCAATTATTTTTTAGATTTTAAAAAATCATTTTCTTTAAGTGCAAGATCAAGTTGAGATTTTAATGAATCCCTCTCATTAGTAATCTCCTCTTTCTCTTGCAAAACAACATCAAGTCTAGCAATCAAATTTTTATTTTCATTATTAATGCCTAGACTCTTCTTTTTCAACAAGTTATATTTTTCTATTAGTTTTTCACAAACAATAGATAGTTCTTCATTTAAAGCATGGGGATCAACAAAATCATTTGAAGAACTAGCACAATCATTACTATCTAGTTGAGTTTCCGATTGTACCTCAAGGGAGTCATTCCCTTGGACCATGTAGCATTGTTTGTGGTTCGGATTCTCCACTAGATTCCTCTTCTTGTTGGATTTGGACTTGAGGCTCCGAGGTGGTTGTTGTGGTTGTCAACATATTCCACACTGCAAAGGCGGAATCAAAGTTAAAAACAAGTAAAAGATATTCTTTTGATAAAGTGCTTCTAATAGCCTCTAAGGCTTGTGCATTGGCCCTTATATGATTGCAATCACCAAGATAACATCTCTTGGTGGCCGCAAGGAAAACATGCAACCTAGGGTCTTTAGGTACATGGACATCCTATACTTCCAAACATCAATGTTGGAAGGGTCAAGCTAGGTGGGTCATGAAGTCCATGGTAAACTATATGAGAGTGCAAACAAACAAATGCAAAATGAGATTAGCAAGCAAATGGATCACTCCTAGGATGTTAAGCCTAAGTATCAAGAGCACTAGCTCTGATACCAATTGAAAAACACCTAGAGGGGGGTGAATAGGTGTTAGTGCTAATCTAAGAAACTAAATGCAAACTAAGTGCGCTAAATGCGGAAGCTAATGCCAATTATGCACAAACTAATACAATACAACAAGTGTAGCCGAATTCCCCTTGCGAGGCTCTGGACTAACTCCCTTGATTCCCCTTGAAATGGGTTGAGGCGCTATGTGAAGCTCTTGTTGGATGAGTATAAGTTAGGCACACACACACACAAGCAATCCAAGCAATATGAAATGCACACAATCAAGCCAAGCATATAAGAATGAATTTGCAATATAAAAGATGCAAGGCAACACAAGCAATGTATAAGATATGAATGAATCAATGCTCAACACAAGCAAGTATGATATGATGATGAGTATGATGCTTTGCACAAAAATAAGAGAGAAAGGGTTAGAGAGACAATGGATCAAACGCTAACACAAAGATTTGTTTCGAGGTTCGAGCACCTTGCTCTACATCCCCGCCTACACCACTGTGTAGGATTTCCACTATCTCAACTCCCACCGAGGGAACCTCTACCGAAGAGGATTTCTTACAACCCAAGGAGTACCGAACTCCTCTCTCAATACAAACCACAACACCTCACACTAGAGGTGTCAACCAACAACCACACCTCTACCTAAGAGGCTTACAAACACAATCCCAATCACCTCACACTTGAGGAATCCAAACCAATACCACTCCGATCACCTCTACCGAAGAGGGATTCACAAATAAAAGGAGGGTTACAATACAAGAGGTTTACAACAACAACCTCAAACTCTCTCTTTCTTTTTCTCTTTTCTTTTTCCACAAAAACAAGATCCTAATAGTTTAGGATAGTATGATAGCTCAAGTGTGGAAACTATGTGTTTTGGAAAACAAGAACTCAGAAAACACTTGGGAAATTTCTTGTAAAAGATAAAGAATGAAAGCCAATACAAAAATCCCAAATTCCAATTTCTTTGATTTTTCCAAAACCCAAAAACACAAAGAATAAATCTTGTTAGCACTTAAAACTCTTTTAAAACACTTTAAACACTTCAGAAAACAGGTATTTTTCTTCTTGAAAACCTTAGCCAAATCCCCAAAGAGATGGGGTTTATATAGCCCCTATACAAAACTAGCCGTTAGGCTGATGTGGCAGTT
This sequence comes from Agave tequilana, assembly GCA_038442645.1. Classification (NCBI taxonomy): domain Eukaryota; kingdom Viridiplantae; phylum Streptophyta; class Magnoliopsida; order Asparagales; family Asparagaceae; genus Agave; species Agave tequilana. The sequence goes on along the minus strand of JAVJIF010011754.1, from coordinate 78,771 downwards.
CTGACAGCCACCGGTCGACCGGCCCGGTCGATCGCCAACGGTCAAAAATGTGACCGTTGGCAGCAGCGGTCGACCGGTCCGGTCGACCGAAAATTCCCGAGAGCAGAGCTCTCAACTCGGTCGACCGGTCCCGGTCGACCGACTACATGTGTCGCCAGCGTGCACGATTGTGCACATCGGTCGACCGACCCGGTCGACCGGCCACTTGGTGCGGTCGACCGGTCCGGTCGACCGAACTGGCCTGACAGGCACAGTGCAGAACTGCACAGATACGGGATTTGAAAATAGGTCTTTTCACTCAATAAAAATCCCATAAATTCACAGTAAATCCACTAAATAGTTTTAATCACAATAAAAACTGTTTTTCTAAAAATATGTTTTTCTAAAACTTGTTTTTCCATAACTTCACAAAATACAAAAACAAGATATTTTGAACTTATTAAAGCATAGTGTGTATGGATATGATCCACTACACAATCATAATGAAATATCTATGTTTTTGATATCTAGCATATAACAAGGTTTTGGTTTAAAGGATATGCATGATAGAAGTACCAAAACCAACTCTTGTATTTTTATCATAAACAAAACTTGTATTTTATCATACTAGATTTTTCCAAAACATGAATAGGATAGTCAAAAAAGTTTGTCTATAAGTTAAGCATGTATGTATAAATAGAAAACATCTACTATACATATAAATCTTGAAAACTTGTTTTGATCAAACTATTCATGAAACCACACATCAAAACATAAAACGTGTGTGTTTTGTGTTCACTTGAGCATATCAACTAAACTAAGCTTTACAAATGGATCTAAAACACAAACTCTAAACTAGATACCTAAGTCTTCTTGACGATCTTCATCTTCAAGTAGACTTGCTCCAAACTCCGTGATTCTCCAAGTGCAAAGGTATGATCTTTAAGCTTTGGCACCGGAATCACCAAGATAAGCTTCTAATCATCTTGTTGAAGCTAATCACCAACTAATATCCTGTTAATGATCTGAAACTTAGAAACACAAGAATATTAGTAAACATAACTACATGAGTGTTGATCATCATCAAAACTAGAGTGGAAGGCCATTGGGCCAACAATCTCCCCTTTTTGATGATGACAAAACTCATGGAGTTATATATGATGGATTAAAGATAAGCTTCAAGGAAGCTCCCCCTTAACTCATGCATCACAATAAACATAATAGATATAATAGATATGCAATGAAAGCACATGATACTAACAAAAGCATGCATCATATCTTATTATTTATCCCTATGCATGAACTTGGTATATGCAAAAACACAATCATGCATATATGAAAACAAAACTCAAATTCTTCTCCCCCTTTTTGTCAATCATCAACAAAGGGGTAATCAAAACCATAAATAAAACGAGGGGTAAAAATCTTTCTTCCCCTTTATGTCAAACAAAACAATAAAAACAATGTTCTCCCCCTTTTTGTCTAAAACAAAAAAAGTCAATAAGGGGTGACTACAAACATGATATCAATTAAAAAATATATCAATGAAGCATCTTGATACCAAAAAACAAGAATCAATATATGTTATATGCTATATACATTCATGAAGAGGAAGACGCTAAGTTAGCTTCCCTACACATATGCATTACATGAAGAAGGGATGACAAGCCCCAATTCACATAACACATATTATGTAATGTATAAGAGGAGATGTGAAGCTCCCCCTACACACGTATATCATATAAAGAAGTTGTCAAGCTCCTCAATTTATAATATACTCAACATGAATCATATCTATATGTAGAGAGATGTTAAGCTCTCCTTGCATATAGGAAATACAAATCAAAACTTTGAATATTTTCTTTAAACAACATTTTGAGATACCAATTGTAATTGAACATAAATCTTGAATTCCTAAAACATGAATCTTGATACTAAATGTATTCAAAATTTGTTATGTACCAATTGAAAAGATTTTACATAGAGACATTGATACCAATAGTAAGAATTGTTCATTTTAAAAACATATAATTTGATGTTGATATCATATGTTTAAAATAACAACTTTTAATCATAAAGAGTGGGAGTACAAATACCAATTGAAATACAAAATCAAATTTTCTCCTCCTTTATGAAATACAAACTAAAGACATGCATAGTCTTGATAACAATTTAAAAGTAATCAATTTAAACAAAATTGAAACTCAAGCACTAGCATAAACACAAACATATATATGTATGAAAGATAGATACCAATATAAATTGATATACTTGGAATTTAAAGCATACATACATACAAAACATATATGAGTATACAAGAAGATCAAAAGATACCAATTGAAAGAGTTCAATGATACCAATTGACATAGCAATAAGTTCAAGTGTATACATCATATCTACCTACCACCCAATCATAATTCAAGTTTTAAAGATTTTCAATTTAGGGCATACATGAACATGATCTCCCATCCTACCGCCCTTGGAAGTAGGGGTTTTCAAAGATAGATTTAAAAATGTAGTTTTGTTTGAAAATCACTACCAAATGAAGAACACCGCAACTAGTTAAATGAAAAACTTGTTAACTAGCACGAAATCCTTCAAGCCAGGAATAAAACAAAATTGAAATTCACATGATAATTATCACTCTAACCAATAAAGCATAACTCATGAGAAACAAAACATGAGCAATAGATATGAGTGTACAAATAATATGTGAAGATCATAATCATGAAAATATTTCATTAAGCTCAATTATTCCTTAAAACATAATTCCATCAAAAACATGAAAAATCATATAAACTCCTTATTTAATCTCAAGGCATATGTATGTCTAATACAAGCTAAAATATACATACATATCCAAAACTCAACGAGTCCACTAAATGTATGCATTAAGGCACGTGGCTCAAAAGGATACTCATGTATAGTCAATAGTTTGGATAGGATGGACATATACATGAAGTTAAATATTGACACAATAAACATGACAATCATGAAAACATGAAACATGAAAAACTAAACTTTCATCACAACAAATTTCATTTCAAGGTATATGTATGAATTGTCAAACATGAAGTATACATACATATCCTTAAACACAATTGAGTCTATAAATAGATTTGCATGAAAGGCAAATGACTCAAGGGGTATACATGTATATCTTAAAGTTTGGCAATACGAACATATACATGAAGTGAAACACACAATCATAAAACAAATCCAAAAATGGAATACAAGTTTGAAATGTATGAATCATCAAAACTAGACTATACTAGCACATCTAATGGGTTCAAATAAGCATTCAATTCCAACTATATATAGATTTATTTGTAGCCCACTCTATGTACAAGTATATAACTAGTCTTATGAAAACTAACACTTAAACATATATTCAAAACATGAAGCATCAAAACACATATAAAAATCATCATGATAAAAGTCATCATGGAAAACTAAAACATGATTATTATGTAAATTCACATGTATTAGATTCATGATGTACATTATAGCTTAAACTAAAGTGAGAACACTAAGTATGGGTTCATATAAGCATATGTGTCTCAAATACTATACATGTATGTCAAGGATCTAATAAACATGGAATGAACAAACTAATCCATGACAATAAAAACATGCTATAAACTATGAACATGAAAAGCATGTAAACAATAAATGGGAGTAAAGGATTTTACCAAAAACGAAGAAGCAACTCTCCTTATCTCCAAAACATGGTGGTCATCTCCACCAACCTTCCCTTGAAAGTGATGCATCCATTTGATTTCCTTTAAGTCCGGAACGCATCCACTCCAAGGTGTCATCACTCTCACGTCATGTGAGAGCCCACACCTACATCAAAAACAATAGGAGGGGTGGTCTTTGGTACCCATATCTTCTTGGGTCCATGGGGGTTAGTATCATTTCTAATCCAAACAATTTCTTTGCTAAATTAGGAGTATGTAATCTATCATAGCAAAATTTAGCAAGGTGGCCCTTACGTCCACAATGTGTACATGAGTACACATGAGCATACATGGTGTGATGGTGTTCGTGAGGAGCATGTGTATGCCGTGGGGGTGTGCATGCATAGAAGTTGGAACTTGTTTCTTTCGAACCAAGGTTTCCAATCGTGAGTGGTTCATGGCACATTGGCTCATAGTGGAGCCCAAACAATCTACCTTCTTCTTTAACATGCAAATATCATCATTAATCTTAGAAGAAGAGGTACATACATTAGGTAGACTAGATGAAGAGGCTACACTAGCATGGCAAACATGTGCATCCATCTTATTTTGCAAAAATTCATTTTTCTTTAAACATGCATCCAAATCTTTAGAAATTGAAGCAATCTTAATTTTCAGAGAATCATTTTCTTTTAAAACAAAATCAACTTTTGAAGACAAGTTCTCATTTTTCTTCAAAAGAACATGGCAATTATTTTTAGATTTTAAAAATCATTTTCTTTAAGTGCAAGATCAAGTTGAGATTTTAATGAATCCCTCTCATTAGTAATCTCCTCTTTCTCTTGCAAAACACACATCAAGTCTAGCAATCAAATTTTTATTTTCATTATTAATGCCTAGACTCTTCTTTTTCAACAAGTTATATTTTTCTATTAGTTTTCACAAACAATAGATAGTTCTTCATTTAAAGCATGGGGATCAACAAAATCATTTGAAGAACTAGCACAATCATTACTATCTAGTTGAGTTTCCGATTGTACCTCAAGGGAGTCATTCCCTTGGACCATGTAGCATTGTTGTGGTTTCGGATTCTCCACTAGATTCCTCTTCTTGTTGGATTTGGACTTGAGGCTCCGAGGTGGTTGTTGTGGTTGTCAACATATTCCACACTGCAAAGGCGGAATCAAAGTTAGAAACAAGTAAAAGATATTCTTTTGATAAAGTGCTTCTAATAGCCTCTAAGGCTTGTGCATTGGCCTTATATGATTGCAATCACCAAGATAACATCTCTTGGTGGCCGCAAGGAAAACATGCAAACCTAGGGTCTTTAGGTACATGGACATCCTATACTTCCAAACATCAATGTTGGAAGGGTCAAAGCTAGGTGGGGTCATGAAGTCCATGGTAAACTATATGAGTGTGCAAACAACAAATGCAAATGAGATTAGCAAGCAAATGGATCACTCCTAGGATGTTAAGCCTAAGTATCAAGAGCACTAGCTCTGATACCAATTGAAAAACACCTAGAGGGGGGTGAATAGGTGTTAGTGCTAATCTAAGAAACTAAATGCAAACTAAGTGCGCTAAATGCGGAAGCTAATGCAAATTATGCACAAACTAATACAATACAACAAGTGTAGCCGAATTCCCTTGCGAGGCTCTGGACTAACTCCCCTTGATTCCCCTTGAAATGGGTTGAGGCGCTATGTGAAGCTCTTGTTGGATGAGTATAAGTTAGGCGCACACACACAAGCAATCCAAGCAATATGAAATGCACACAATCAAGCCAAGCATATAAGAATGATTTGCAATATAAAAGATGCAAGGCAACACAAGCAATGTATAAGATATGAATGAATCAATGCTCAACACAAGCAAGTATGATATGATGATGAGTATGATGCTTTGCACAAAAATAAGAGAGAAAGGGTTAGAGAGACAATGGATCAACGCTAACACAAAGATTTGTTTCGAGGTTCGAGCACCTTGCTCTACATCCCCGCCTACACCACCGTGTAGGATTTCCACTATCTCAACTCCCACCGAGGGAACCTCTACCGAAGAGGATTTCTTACAACCCAAGGAGTACCGAACTCCTCTCTCAATACAAACCACAACACCTCACACTAGAGGTGTCAACCAAACACCACACCTCTACCTAAGAGGCTTATAAACACAATCCCAATCACCTCACACTTGAGGAATCCAAACCAATACCACTCCGATCACCTCTACCGAAGAGGGATTCACAAATAAAAGGAGGGTTACAACACAAGAGGTTTACAACAACAACCTCAAACTCTCTCTTTCTTTTTTTCTTTTCTTTTTCCACAAAAACAAGATCCTAATAGTTTAGGATAGTATGATAGCTCAAGTGTGGAAACTATGTGTTTTGGAAAACAAGAACTCAAAGAAAACACTTGGGAAATTTCTTGTAAAAGATAAAGAATGAAAGCCAATACAAAAATCCCAAATTCCAATTTCTTTGATTTTTCCAAACCCAAAAACAACAAACACAAAGAATAAATCTTGTTAGCACTTAAAACTCTTTTAAAACACTTTTAAACACTTCAGAAAACAGGTATTTTTCTTCTTGAAAACCTTAGCCAAAATCCCCAAAGAGATGGGGTTTATATAGCCCCTATACAAAACTAGCCGTTAGGCTGATGTGGCAGTTCTGACAGCCACCGGTCGACCGGCCCGGTCGACCGCCAACGGTCAAAAATGTGACCGTTGGGCAGCAGCGTCGACCGGTCCGGTCGACCGAAAATTCCCGAGAGCAGAGCTCTCAACTCGGTCGACCGTCCGGTCGACCGACTACATGTGTCGCCAGCGTGCACGATTGTGCACATCGGTCGACCGACCCCGGTCGACCGGCCACTTGTGCGGTCGACCGGTCCGGTCGACCGAACTGGCCTGACAGGCACAGTGCAGAACTGCACAGATACGGGATTTGAAAATAGGTCTTTTCACTCAATAAAAATCCCATAAATTCACAGTAAATCCACTAAATAGTTTAATCACAATAAAAACTGTTTTTCTAAAAATATGTTTTTCTAAAACTTGTTTTTCCATAACTTCACAAAATACAAAAACAAGATATTTTGAACTTATTAAAGCATAGTGTGTATGGATATGATCCACTACACAATCATAATGAAATATCTATGTTTTTGATATCTAGCATATACAAGGTTTTGGTTTAAAGGATATGCATGATAGAAATACCAAAAACCAACTCTTGTATTTTATCATAAACAAACTTGTATTTTATCATACTAGATTTTTCCAAAACATGAATAGGATAGTCAAAATAAGTTTGTCTATAAGTTAAGCATGTATGTATAAATAGAAAACATCTACTATACATATAAATCTTGAAAACTTGTTTTGATCAAACTATTCATGAAACCACACATCAAACATAAAACGTGTGTGGTTTGTGTTCACTTGAGCATATCAACTAAACTAAGCTTTACAAATGGATCTAAAACACAAACTCTAAACTAGATACCTAAGTCTTCTTGACGATCTTCATCTTCAAGTAGACTTGCTCCAAAACTCCGTGATTCTCCAAGTGCAAAGGTATGATCTTTAAGCTTTGGCACCGGAATCACCAAGATAAGCTTCTAATCATCTTGTTGAAGCTAATCACCAACTAATATCCTGTTAATGATCTGAAACTTAGAAACAAAGAATATTAGTAACATAACTACATGAGTGTTGATCATCATCAAACTAGAGTGGAAGGCCATTGGGCCAACAATCTCCCCCTTTTTGATGATGACAAAACTCATGGAGTTATATATGCATGGATTAAAGATAAGCTTCAAGGAAGCTCCCCCTTAACTCATGCATCACAATAACATAATAGATATAATAGATATGCAATGAAAGCACATGATACTAAACAAAAGCATGCATCATATCTTATTATTTATCCCTATGCATGAACTTGGTATATGCAAAAACACAATCATGCATATAACAAAACTCAAATTCTTCTCCCCCTTTTTGTCAATCATCAACAAAGGGGTAATCAAAACCATAAATAAAACGAGGGGTAAAAATCTTTCTTCCCTTTATGTCAAACAAAACAATAAAAACAATGTTCTCCCCCTTTTTGTCTAAAACAAAAACAAAGTCAATAAGGGTGACTACAAACATGATATCAATTAAAAAATATATCAATGAAGCATCTTGATACCAATAAACAAGAATCAATATATGTTATATGCTATATACATTCATGAAGAGGAAGACGCTAAGTTAGCTTCCCTACACATATGCATTACATGAAGAAGGGATGACAAGCCCCAATTCACATAACACATATTATGTAATGTATAAGAGGAGATGTGAAGCTCCCCCTACACACGTATATCATATAAAGAAGAGTTGTCAAGCTCCTCAATTTATAATATACTCAACATGAATCTATATGTAAGAGAGATGTTAAGCTCTCCTTGCATATAGGAAATACAAATCAAAACTTTGAATATTTTCTTTAAACAACATTTTGAGATACCAATTGTAATTGAACATAAATCTTGAATTCCTAAAACATGAATCTTGATACTAAATGTATTCAAAATTTGTTATATTTAACCAATTGAAAAGATTTTACATAGAGACATTGATACCAATAGTAAGAATTTTCATTTTAAAAACATATAATTTGATGTTGATATCATATGTTTAAAATAACAACTTTTAATCATAAAGAGTGGGAGTACAAATACCAATTGAAATACAAATCAAATTTTCTCCTCCTTTATGAAATACAAACTAAAGACATGCATAGTCTTGATAACAATTTAAAGTAATCAATTTAAACAAAATTGAAACTCAAGCACTAGCATAAACACAAACATATATATGTATGAAAGATAGATACCAATATAATTGATATACTTGGAATTTAAAGCATACATACATACAAAACATATATGAGTATACAAGAAGATCAAAAGATACCAATTGAAAGAGTTCAATGATACCAATTGACATAGCAATAAGTTCAAGTGTATACATCATATTATCTACCACCCAATCATAATTCAAGTTTTAAAGATTTTCAATTTAGGGCATACATGAACATGATCTCCCATCCTACCGCCCTTGGAAGGTAGGGGTTTTCAAAGATAGATTTAAAATGTAGTTTTGTTTGAAAATCACTACCAAAATGAAGAACACCGCAACTAGTTAAATGAAAAACTTGTTAACTAGCACGAAATCCTTCAAGCAAGGAATAAAACAAAATTGAAATTCACATGATAATTATCACTCTAACCATATAAGCATAACTCATGAGAAACAAAACATGAGCAATAGATATGAGTGTACAAATAATATGTGAAGATCATAATCATGAAAAATATTTCATTAAGCTCAATTATTCCTTAAAACATAATTCCATCAAAACATGAAAAATCATATAAAACTCCTTATTTAATCTTCAAGGCATATGTATGTCTAATACAAGCTAAAATATACATACATATCCAAAACTCAACGAGTCCACTAAATGTATGCATTAAGACACGTGGCTCAAAAAGGATACTCATGTATAGTCAATAGTTTGGATAGGATGGACATATACATGAAGTTAAATATTGACACAATAAACATGACAATCATGAAAACATGAAACATGAAAAACTAAACTTTCATCACAACAAATTTCATTTCAAGGTATATGTATGAATTGTCAAACATGAAGTATACATACATATCCTTAAACACAATTGAGTCTATAAATAGATTTGCATGAAAGGCAAATGACTCAAGGGGTATACATGTATATCTTAAAGTTTGGCAATACGAACATATACATGAAGTGAAACACACAATCATAAAACAAATCCAAAAATGGAATACAAGTTTGAAATGTATGAATCATCAAAACTAGACTATACTAGCACATCTAATGGGTTCAAATAAGCATTCAATTCCAACTATATATAGATTTATTTGTAGCCCACTCTATGTACAAGTATATAACTAGTCTTAATGAAAACTAACACTTAAACATATATTCAAAACATGAAGCATCAAAAACACATATAAAAATCATCATGATAAAAGTCATCATGGAAAACTAAAACATGATTATTATGTAAATTCACATGTATTAGATTCATGATGTACATTATAGCTTAAACTAAAGTGAGAACACTAAGTATGGGTTCATATAAGCATATGTGTCTCAAATACTATACATGTATGTCAAGGATCTAATAAACATGGAATGAACAAACTAATCCAATGACAATAAAACATGCTATAAACTATGAACATGAAAAGCATGTAAACAATAAATGGGAGTAAAGGATTGTTACCAAAAACGAAGAAGCAACTCTCCTTGTCTCCAAAACATGGTGGTCATCTCCACCAACCTTCCCTTGAAAGTGATGCATCCATTTGATTTCCTTTAAGTCCGGAACGCATCCACTCAAGGTGTCATCACTCTCACGTCATGTGAGAGCCCACACCTACATCAAAAACAATAGGAGGGGTGGTCTTTGGTACCCATATCTTCTTGGGTCCATGGGGTTAGTATCATTTCTAATCCAAACAATTTCTTTGCTAAATTAGGAGTATGTAATCTATCATAGCAAAATTTAGCAAGGTGGCCCTTACGTCCACAATGTGTACATGAGTACACATGAGCATACATGGTGTGATGGTGTTCGTGAGGAGCATGTGTATGCCGTGGAGGGTGTGCATGCATAGAAGTTGGAACTTGTTTCTTTCGAACCAAGGTTTCCAATCGTGAGTGGTTCATGGCACATTGGCTCATAGTGGAGCCCAAACAATCTACCTTCTTCTTTAACATGCAAATATCATCATTAATCTTAGAAGAAGAGGTACATACATTAGGTAGACTAGATGAAGAGGCTACACTAGCATGGCAAACATGTGCATCCATCTTATTTTGCAAAAATTCATTTTTCTTTAAACATGCATCCAAATCTTTAGAAATTGAAGCAATCTTAATTTTCAGAGAATCATTTTCTTTTAAAACAAAATCAACTTTTGAAGACAAGTTCTCATTTTTCTTCAAAAGAACATGGCAATTATTTTTAGATTTTAAAAAATCATTTTCTTTAAGTGCAAGATCAAGTTGAGATTTTAATGAATCCCTCTCATTAGTAATCTCCTCTTTCTCTTGCAAAACAACATCAAGTCTAGCAATCAAATTTTTATTTTCATTATTAATGCCTAGACTCTTCTTTTTCAACAAGTTATATTTTTCTATTAGTTTTTCACAAACAATAGATAGTTCTTCATTTAAAGCATGGGGATCAACAAAATCATTTGAAGAACTAGCACAATCATTACTATCTAGTTGAGTTTCCGATTGTACCTCAAGGGAGTCATTCCCTTGGACCATGTAGCATTGTTGTGGTTCGGATTCTCCACTAGATTCCTCTTCTTGTTGGATTTGGACTTGAGGCTCCGAGGTGGTTGTTGTGGTTGTCAACATATTCCACACTGCAAAGGCGGAATCAAAGTTAGAAACAAGTAAAAGATATTCTTTTGATAAAGTGCTTCTAATAGCCTCTAAGGCTTGTGCATTGGCCCTTATATGATTGCAATCACCAAGATAACATCTCTTGGTGGCCGCAAGGAAAACATGCAAACCTAGGGTCTTTAGGTACATGGACATCCTATACTTCCAAACATCAATGTTGGAAGGGTCAAAGCTAGGTGGGGTCATGAAGTCCATGGTAAACTATATGAGTGTGCAAACAAACAAATGCAAATGAGATTAGCAAGCAAATGGATCACTCCTAGGATGTTAAGCCTAAGTATCAAGAGCACTAGCTCTGATACCAATTGAAAAACACCTAGAGGGGGGGTGAATAGGTGTTAGTGCTAATCTAAGAAACTAAATGCAAACTAAGTGCGCTAAATGCGGAAGCTAATGCAAATTATGCACAAACTAATACAATACAACAAGTGTAGCCGAATTCCCCTTGCGAGGCTCTGGACTAACTCCCCTTGATTCCCCTTGAAATGGGTTGAGGCGCTATGTGAAGCTCTTGTTGGATGAGTATAAGTTAGGCGCACACACACAAGCAATCCAAGCAATATGAAATGCACACAATCAAGCCAAGCATATAAGAATGAATTTGCAATATAAAAGATGCAAGGCAACACAAGCAATGTATAAGATATGAATGAATCAATGCTCAACACAAGCAAGTATGATATGATGATGAGTATGATGCTTTGCACAAAAATAAGAGAGAAAGGGTTAGAGAGACAATGGATCAAACGCTAACACAAAGATTTGTTTCGAGGTTCGAGCACCTTGCTCTACATCCCCGCCTACACCACCGTGTAGGATTTCCACTATCTCAACTCCCACCGAGGGAACCTCTACCGAAGAGGATTTCTTACAACCCAGGAGTACCGAACTCCTCTCTCAATACAAACCACAACACCTCACACTAGAGGTGTCAACCAACAACCAACCCTCCTAAGAGGCTTACAAACACAATCCCAATCACCTCACACTTGAGGAATCCAAACCAATACCACTCCGATCACCTCTACCGAAGAGGGATTCACAAATAAAAGGAGGGTTACAACACAAGAGGTTTACAACAACAACCTCAAACTCTCTCTTTCTTTTTCTCTTTTCTTTTTCCACAAAAACAAGATCCTAATAGTTTAGGATAGTATGATAGCTCAAGTGTGGAAACTATGTGTTTTGGAAAACAAGAACTCAAAGAAAACACTTGGGAAATTTCTTGTAAAAGATAAAGAATGAAAGCCAATACAAAAATCCCAAATTCCAATTTCTTTGATTTTTCCAAAACCCAAAAACACAAAGAATAAATCTTGTTAGCACTTAAAACTCTTTTAAAACACTTTTAAACACTTCAGAAAATAGGTATTTTTCTTCTTGAAAACCTTAGCCAAAATCCCCAAAGAGATGGGGTTTATATAGCCCCTATACAAAACTAGCCGTTAGGCTGATGTGGCAGTTCTGACAGCCACCGGTCGACCGGCCCGGTCGACCGCCAACGGTCAAAAATGTGACCGTTGGGCAGCAGCGGTCGACCGGTCCGGTCGACCGAAAATTCCCGAGAGCAGAGCTCTCAACTCGGTCGACCGGTCCGGTCGACCGACTACATGTGTCGCCAGCGTGCACGATTGTGCACATCGGTCGACCGACCCGGTCGACCGGCCACTTGGTGCGGTCGACCGGTCCGGTCGACCGAACTGGCCTGACAGGCACAGTGCAGAACTGCACAGATACGGGATTTGAAAATAGGTCTTTTCACTCAATAAAAATCCCATAAATTCACAGTAAATCCACTAAATAGTTTTAATCACAATAAAAACTGTTTTCTAAAAATATGTTTTTCTAAAACTTGTTTTTTCATAACTTCACAAAATACAAAAACAAGATATTTTGAACTTATTAAAGCATAGTGTGTATGGATATGATCCACTACACAATCATAATGAAATATCTATGTTTTTGATATCTAGCATATAACAAGGTTTTGGTTTAAAGGATATGCATGATAGAAATACCAAAACCAACTCTTGTATTTTTATCATAAACAAAACTTGTATTTTATCATACTAGATTTTTCCAAAACATGAATAGGATAGTCAAAATAAGTTTGTCTATAAGTTAAGCATGTATGTATAAATAGAAAACATCTACTATACATATAAATCTTGAAAACTTGTTTTGATCAAACTATTCATGAAACCACACATCAAAACATAAAACGTGTGTGTTTTGTGTTCACTTGAGCATATCAACTAAACTAAGCTTTACAAATGGATCTAAAACACAAACTCTAAACTAGATACCTAAGTCTTCTTGACGATCTTCATCTTCAAGTAGACTTGCTCCAAAACTCCGTGATTCTCCAAGTGCAAAGGTATGATCTTTAAGCTTTGGCACCGGAATCACCAAGATAAGCTTCTAATCATCTTGTTGAAGCTAATCACCAACTAATATCCTGTTAATGATCTGAAACTTAGAAACACAAGAATATTAGTAAACATAACTACATGAGTGTTGATCATCATCAAAACTAGAGTGGAAGGCCATTGGGCCAACACTAAAAGTTTGACTTTTGGTCAAACTTTCCAATTAACACTAGAAATAAGGTTAATTAGTACTAATTGTATAAAAAATACTATGTAATACCACTCTCAGCACTTGAAAACCTTGTTTTCTCCCTTTTGGGTCCTATTCGGCTCTAATGAGGCCTAGTTCAGGTTAATAAGAACTGAAGGTTAAACTTTTGGTCAAACTTTATAATTAAGACTAAAAATAAGTTTAATTAGTAGTATTTATACATAAAAACTATGTCATACTACTCTCGGCTCTTGAAAACCTCATTTTCTTCCCGTTTAGGCCCTAATCGGCTCTTATAAGACCTAATTCAGGCCAATCGGGGCTGAAAGTTTGACTCTTGGTCAAACTTTCCAATTAACACTAGAAACAAATTTAATTAATAGTAATTGTACATAGAAACTATGTAATACCATTCATGGTCCTAGAAAATCATGTTTTCCTCCCGTTTGGTCCCTATTCTGCTCTTATGAAGCCTAGTTCAGACCAATCGGGGCTGAAAGTTTGACTTTTGGTAAAACTTCCCATTAAGACGAGAAACAAGTTTAATTAGTAGTAATTATACATAAAATTATGTATTACTTCTCCTTGCTGTTCGAAACCTTATTTTTCCCGTTTGTACCTTATTCGGCTCTTATGTTATAAGGTCTAGTCCAGACCAAACAGGGCTGAAAGCTTGACTTTTATTCAAACTTCTCAATAACACTAGAAATAAGGTTAATTAGTTGTAATTGTAAATATAAACTATGTAATACCATTCACAGCCCTTGAAAACTATGTTTTCCTCCCTTTTGGTCCCTATTCGGCTCTTATAAGACCTAGTTCTGGCCAATCGGGCTGAAAGTTTGACTCTTGATCAAACTTCTCAATTAACACTGAAAACGAGATTAATTAGTAGTAATTGTACATAAAAACTATGTAATACCATTCACGGCCCTTGAAAACCATGTTTTCTTCCCGTTTAGTTCCTTTTCGATTCTTATAAGGCCAATCAGGGCTGAAAGTTTCACTTTTGATCAAACTTCCAAATTAAGAATAAAAAAAGTTTAATTTATAGTGGTTATATACAAAACTTTGAAATACCACTCTGGGCTCTTAAAAACCTCGTTTTCTCCTTATTTTGACACTATTCAGCTCAAAAAGGCCTAGTTCAGGCCAATAAGGGCTTAATGTTCGACTTTAGGTCAAACTTCCTAATTAAAACTTAAAACAATTTTAATTAGTAGTATAAGGCCCTAATGGGAAACCACCTTTTCACCCGTTTGGGTCCTAATTCGGCTCTTATAAGGCCTAGTTTAGGCTATCAAGGGCTTAAAATTAACATTAGAAACAAGGTTAATTCGTGGTAATTTTACATGGAAACTATGTAATATCACTCTTAGTTCTTGAAAATTATGTTTTCCTCTTGTTTGGCCCCTATTAGACTCTTATAAGGCCTAATTCTGACTAATCGGGGCTGAAATTTTGACTTTGGTCAAACTTACAAATTAAGAATAGAAACAAATTAATTAGTTATAGTTTATACATAGAAACTATGTGAACTACTCCCGAATCCTGAAAATCATGGTTTCTCCCCGTTTGGGCCTTATATGCCTCTTATAAGACCTGGTTTAGGCTAATCGGGGCTGAATGTTTAACTTTTGGTAAAACTTCTCAATTAAGATTAGAAACAAGTTTAGTTAGCAGTAATTACACATAAAAACTATGTAATACTACTCCCGACTCTTAAAAACCTCATTTCCCCCTGTTTGGGCCTTGTTCGGCTCTTATATGGCGGCCTATGCCAATTGGAGATGCAAGTTTCACTTTAAGTCAGTAATCCCAATTAACGCTGGAAATGAAATAAATTAGTAGTAATTGTACATAGAAACTATGTAATACCACTCTAAGCTATTGAAAATCATGTTTTCTTCCGGTTTGGGCCATATTCGGCTCTATAAGGCCTAGTTCAGGCCAATAAGGGCTGAAAGTTTGACTTTTGGTCAAACTTTCCAATTGAGACTAGAAATAAGTTTATTTAGTAATATATATACATAAAAACTATATAATAATACTCCTGACTTTTGAAAACTGTATTTTCTCTCTGATTGGACCCATTAGGCTCTTTTAAGGCCTAATTCAGGCCAATAGGAGCTGAAAGTTTCAATTTTAGTCAAACTTCTCAATTAACACTAGAAATAAGTAATTGTACATAGCACTATATAATACCTTTTACGGCCCTTGAAAACCATATTTTCCTCCTGTTTAGTCACTATTCGGCTCTTATAAGGTGTAGTTTAGGCCAATCGAGGCTGAAAGTTTGATTTTTGGTAAAACTTTCTAATTAAGACTAGAAACTAGTTTGATTAGTAATAATTATAAGTAAAAACTATGTGCTACTTCTAATGACTCTTGAAAACCTTATTTTCTCCCTGTTTAGGCCCTAATCGGCTATAATAATGCCTAGTTTAGGCCAATCGGGACTGAAAGCTTGACTTTTGGTCAAACTTTCTCATTAACACTAGAAACAAGGTTAAGTAGAAGTAATTATGCATAAAAACAATGTAACACCATTCACGGCCTTTGAAAACCATGTTTTCCTCCCGTTTGGTCCCTATTCGGCTCTTATGAGGCCCAGTTCATGCCAATCGGGGCTGAAAGTTTGACTTTTAGTCAAACTTCTCAATTAAGATTAGAAACTAGTTTAATTAGTAGTAATTATACATAAAACTATGTATTACTACTTCCGGCTTTTGAAAATTGTATTTTCTCCCCGGTGGACCTTATTAGGCACTTATAAGGACTAGTTCAGGCTAATCAGGGCTGATAAGTCAAACTTTCCAATTTAATATTAGAAAAAAGGTTAATTAGTAATAATTGTATATAGAAACTATACAATACCACTCTCAGCCCTTGAAAATCATGTTTTCTCTCGTTTGGGCCTTATTCGGCTCATATAAGCTCTAGTTCAGGCTAATCGGGGCTGAAAGTTTGACTCTTGGTAAAACTTCTCAATTAAGACTAGAAACTAGTTTAATTAATAGTAATTATACATAAAAACTATGTATTATTACTCTCGGCTCATGAAACCTCGTTTTCTCCCCGTTTGGGCCTTAATCGGCCATTATAAGGTCTTGTTCAGGCCAATCGGGACTGAAAGTTTCACTTTTGGTAAAACTTCTCAATTAATATTAGAAACTAGTATAATTAATAGTAATTATACATAAAACTATATATTACTACTCCTGACTTTTGAAAACTGTATTTTCCCCCCGTTTAGACCCTATTAGGCTCTTATAAGGCCCTTTTCAGGCCAATAGGGGTCTAAAGTTTCAGTTCTGGTCAAACTTCCCAATTAACACTAGAAAAAAGGTTAATCAATAGAAATTGTATATAGAACTACGTAATACCTTTCTCGGTCCTTGAAAATCATGTTTTCCTCCCGTTTGGTCCCTATTCGGCTCTTATAAGGCTACTTCAGGCCAATCGGGGCAGAAAACTTAACTTTTAGTAAAACTTCTCAATTAAGACTAGAAACTAGTTTAATTTGTAGTAATTATACATAAAAACTATGTATTACTACTCTTGGCTCTTGAAAACCTCGTTTTCTCCCCGTTTGGGCCTTAATCGGCTATTATAAGGCCTAGTTCACGCCAATTGGGGCTCAAAGTTTGACTTTTGTTCAAACTTCCCAATTAACACTATAAAATAGATTAATTAGTAGTAATTATACATAAAAACTATGTAATTCTATTTACGGCCCTTGAAAACCATGTTTTCCTCCCGTTTGGTCTCTATTTGGCTTTTATAAGGCCTAGTTCAGGCCAATCGGAGATAAAAGTTTTACTTTTGGTCAAACATAGAAATAAGTTTAATTAGTAGTAATTATACATAAAAACTATGTCATTCTACTCTCGGCTCTTGAAAATTTCTCCTTGTTTGGGCTTTATTCGGCTCTTATAAGGCCTTGTTCAGGCTGATAGGGGCTGAAAGTTTGACTTTTGGTCAAACTTTCCAATTAACACTAGAAATAAGGTTAATTAATACTAATTGTACATGAAAACTATGTAATACCACTCTCAGCACTTGAAAACCTTATTTTCTCCCGTTTTAGTCCTATTCGGCTCTAGTAAGGCCTAGCTCAGGCTAATAAGACTGAAGGTTTGACTTTTGGTCAAACTTTATAATTAAGACTAAAAAGAAGTTTAATTAGTGGTAATTATATATAAAAACTATATTATACTATTCTCTGCCCTAATCGGCTCTTATAAGGCTTACTCAGGCCAATCGGGGCTGAAAGTTTAACTCTTGGTCAAACTTTACAATTAACACTAGAAACAAAGTTAATTAGTAGTAATTTTACATAGAAACTATGTAATACCATTCATGGCCCTTGAAAATCATGTTTTCCTCCCGTTTGGTCCCTATTCGGCTTTTATAAAGCCAAGTTCAGGCCAATCGGGGCTGATAGTTTTACTTATGGTAATACTACCCAATTAAGACGAGAAACAAGTTTAATGAGTAGTAATACATAAAACTAATTATTACTTCTCCTTGCTCTTGGAAACCATATTTTTCCCTTTTGTACCTTATTCGGCTCTTATGTTATAAGGTCTAGTCCAGACCAAACAGGGCTGAAAGTTTAACTTTAGTCAAACTTCTCAATAACACTAGAAATAAAGTTAATTAGTCGTAATTGTACATATAAACTATGTAATACCATTTACAGCCCTTGAAAACTATGTTTTCCTCCATTTTGGTCCCTATTCAGCTCTTATAAGAGCTAGTTCTGGCCAATCGGGGCTGAAAGTTTGACTCTTGATCAAACTTCCCAATTAACACTGAAAACAAGGTTAATTAGTAGTACTTGTACATAAAAATTATGTGATACCATCACCGTCCTTGAAAACCATGTTTTCTTCTCGTTTATCCCTTTTTGATTCTTACAAGGCCCAATCAGGGCTGAAAGTTTCACTTTTGATCAAACTTCCAATTAAGAATAAAAAAGTTTAATTTATAGTGGTTATATAAAAACTTTGTAATACTACTCTCAGCTCTTAAAAACCTCATTTTCCTCCCTGTTTTGACCCTATTCAGATCTAATAAGGTATAGTTCAAGCCAATAAGGACTTTAGGTCAAACTTCCTAATTAAAACTTAAAACAATTTTAATTAGTAGTATAGGGCCCTAATGGGAAACTGCCTTTTCACCCGTTTGGGTCCTATTCGGCTCTTATAAGGCCTAGTTTAGGCTATCAAGGGCTTAAAGTTTATTTTTTTGTTAATTAACACTAGAAACAAGGTTAATTCGTCGTAATTTTACATTGAAACTATCTAATATCACACTTAGCTCTTGAAAATTATGTTTTCCTCTTGTTTGGCCCCTATTAGACTCTTATAAGGCCTAATTCTGGCTAATCGGGGCTGAAATTTTGACTTTGGTCAAACTTACAAATTAAGAATAGAAACAAATTAATTAGTTATAGAAACTATGTGAACTACTCCCGAATCCTGAAAACCATGGTTTCTCCCCGTTTGGGCCCTATATGGCTCTTATAAGACCTGGTTTAGGCCAATCGGGGCTGAAAGTTTAACTTTTGGTAAAACTTCCCAATTAAGACTAGAAACAAGTTTAGTTAGTAGTAATTACACATAAAAACTATGTAATACTACTCCCGACTCTTGAAAACCTCATTTCCCCCTGTTTGGGCCTTGTTCGGCTCTTATATGGAGGCCTAGGCCAATCGGAGGTAGAAGTTTGAGTTTAGGTCAGTAATCCCAATTAACGCTGGAAATGAAATAAATTAGTAGTAATTGTACATAGAGAACTATGTAATACCACTCTAAGCTCTTAAAAATCATGTTTTCTTCCGGTTTGGGCCATATTCGGCTCTATAAGGCCTACTGAAAGTTTGACTTTTGGTCAAACTTCCAATTAAACTAGAAATAAGTTTATTTAGTAATAATTATACATAAAAACTATATAATAATACTCCTGACTTTTGAAAACTGTATTTTCTCTCTAATTGGACCCATTAGGCTCTTTTAAGGCCTAATTCAGGCCAATAAGAGCTGAAAGTTTCAATTTTAGTTAAACGTCTCAATTAACACTAGAAATAAGGTTAATCGTAGTAATTGTACATAGCACTATGTAATACCTTTTACGGCCCTTGAAAACTATATTTTCCTCCCGTTTAGCCACTATACGGCTCTTATAAGGTGTAGTTTAGGTCAATCGAGGCTGAAAGTTTGATTTTTGGTAAAACTTTCTAATTAAGACTAGAAACTAGTTTAATTAGTAATAATTATACATAAAAACTATGTGCTGCTGTTAATGACTCTTGAAAACCTTATTTTCTCCCTGTTTGGGCCCTAATCGGCTATTATAATGCCTAGTTTAGGCCAATCGGGACTGAAAGCTTGACTTTTGGTCAAACTTTCTCATTAACACTAGAAACAAGGTTAATTAGAAGTAATTATATATAAAAACAATGTAACACCGTTCACGGCCATTGAAAACCATGTTTTCCTCCTGTTTGGTCCCTATTCGGCTCTTATGAGGCCCAGTTCAGACCGATCGGGGCTGAAAGTTTGACTTTTAGTCAAACTTCTTAATTAAGACTAGAAACTAGTTTAATTAGTAGTAATTACACATAAAAACTATGTATTACTACTTCTGGCTTTTGAAAATTATATTTTCTCCCCGGTTGGACCTTATTAGGCACTTATAAGGATTAGTTCAGGGTATCAGGGCTGAAAGTTTGACTTTTGGTCAAACTTTTCAATTTAATATTAGAAACAAAGTTAATTAGTAATAATTGTATATAAAAACTATACAATACCACTCTCAGCCCTTAAAAATCATGTTTTCTCCCGTTTAGGCCCTATTCGGCTCATATAAGGTCTAATTCAGGCTAATCGGGGCTGAAAGTTTAACTCTTGGTACAATTTCTCAATTAAGACTAGAAACTAGTTTAATTAATAGTAATTATACATAAAAACTATGTATTATTACTCTCGGCTCTTGAAACCTCATTTTCTCCCCGTTTGGGCCTTAATCGGCCATTATAAGGTCTTGTTCAGGCCAATCGGGACTGAAAGTTTCACTTTTGGTAAAACTTCTCAATTAAGATTAGAAACTAGTATAATTACTAGTAATTATATATATAAACTATATATTACTACTCCTGACTTTTGAAAACTGTATTTTCTCCCTGTTTACACCCTATTAGGCTCTTATAAGGCCCTTTTCAGGCCAATAGGGGTTAAAAGTTTCAGTTCTGGTCAAACTTCCCAATTAACACTAGAAAAAGGTTAATAAATAGAAATTGTATATAGAACTACGTAATACCTTTCTCGGCCCTTGAAAATCATGTTTTCCTCCCGTTTGGTCCCTATTCGGCTCTTATAAGGCCTACTTCAGGCCAATCGGGGCTGAAAACTTAACTTTTAGTAAAACTTCTCAATTAAGACTAGAGCTAGTTTAATTTGTAGTAATTATACATAAAAACTATGTATTACTACTCTCGGCTCTTAAAAACCTCGTTTTATCCCCGTTTGGGCCTTAATCGGCTATTATAAGGCCTAGTTCACGCCAATTGGGGCTCAAAGTTTGACTTTTGATCAAACTTCTCAATTAACACTATAAAATAGATTAATTAGTATTAATTATACATAAAAAATTTGTAATTCTATTCACGGCCCATGAAAATCATGTTTTCCTCCCGTTTGGTCTCTATTTGGCTCTTATAAGGCCTAGTTCAGGCCAATCGGAGATGAAAGTTTTACTTTTGTTCAAACATAGAAATAAGTTTGATTAGTAGTAATTATACATAAAAACTATGTCATTTTACTCCCGGCTCTTGAAAACCTCGTTTTCTCCCTGTTTGGGCTTTGTTCGGCTCTTATAAGGCCTAGCTCAGGCTGATAGGGGCTGAAAGTTTGACTTTTGGTCAAACTTTCTATTAACACTAGAAATAAGGTTAATTAGTACTAATTGTACATAAAACCTATGTAATACCACTCTCAGCACTTGAAAACCTTATTTTCTCCCGTTTTAGTCCTATTCGGCTCTAATAAGGCCTAGTTCAGGCGAATAAGACTGAAGGTTTGACTTTTGGTCAAACTTTATAATTAAGACTAAAAAGAGATTAATTAGTGATAATTATACATAAAAACTATGTCTTACTATTCTCGGCTCTTAAAAATCTCGTTTTCTCCCCGTTTGGGCCCTAATCGGCTCTTATAAGGCTTACTCAGGCCAATCGGGGCTGAAAGTTTAACTCTTGGTCAAACTTTTCAATTAACACTAGAAATAAAGTTAATTAGTAGTAATTGTACATAGAAACTAAGTAATGCCATTCATGGCCCTTGAAAATCATGTTTTCCTCCCGTTTGGTCCCTATTCTGCTTTTATAAAGCCAAGTTCAGGCCAATCGGGGCTGAAAGTTTGGCTTATGGTAAAACTACTTAATTAAGACGAGAAACAAGTTTATTTAGTAGTAATACATAAAACTATTTATTACTTTTCCTTGCTCTTGGAAACCAAATTTTTCCCATTTGTACTTATTCGGCTCTTATGTTATAAGGTCTAGTCTAGACCAAACAGGGATGAAAGTTTGACTTTTAGTCAAACTTCTAGAAATAAGGTTAATTAGTCGTAATTATACATATAAACTATGTAATACCATTCACAGCCCTTGAAAACTATGTTTTCCTCCCTTTTGGTCCTTATTCGGCTCTTATAAAGCCTAGTTCTGGCCAATCGGGGCTGAAAGTTTGACTCTTGATTAAACTTCCCAATTAACACTGAAAATAAGGTTAATTAAAAGTAATTGTACAAAAAAACTATGTAATACCATCACGGCCTTTGAAAACCATGTTTTCTTCCCGTTTAGTTCCTTTTCGATTCTTACAAGCCCAATCAGGGCTGAAAGTTTCACTTTTGATCAAACTTTTAAATTAAGAATAAAAAATGTTTAATTTATAGTGGTTATGTATAAAAACTTTTTAATACTACTCTCGGCTCTTAAAAACCTCGTTTTCTCCCTGTTTTGGCCCTATTCAGCTCTAATAAGGCCTAGTTCAGGCTAATAAGGGCTTAATGTTCGACTTTTGGTCAAACTTCCTAATTAAAACTTAAAACAATTTTAATTAGTAGTATAGGGCCCTAATGGGAAACCGCCTTTTCACCCGGTTGAGTCCTATTCGACTCTTATATAAGGCCTAGTTTAGGCTATCAAGGGCTTAAAGTTTAATTTTGGTCAAACTTCCCAATTAACACTAGAAATAAGATAATTCGCAGTAATTGTACATGAAAACTATGTAATATCACTCTTAGCTCTTGAAAATCATGTTTTCCTCTTTTTTGGCCCCTATTTAGCTCTTATAAGGCCTAGTTCTAGCTAATTAGGGCTGAAAGTTTGACTTTTGATCAAACTTCTTATTAAGAATAGAAATAAGCTTAATTTGTAGTAACTATACATAAAACTATGTAATTCTACTCCCGGCTATTGAAAACCTCGATTTCTCCCTGTTTAGGCCCTATTCGGCTCTTATAAGGCATATTTCAGACCAATCGTAACTAAAAGTTTGACTTGAAAACTATGTTAATTTGTAGTAAATGTACATAAAACTATGTAATTTTGCTCATTTGCACTTGAAAACTATGTTTTCTTCCTGTGTGAGCCTTGTTCGGCTCTGATATGGCCTAGTTCAGGCCAATCAGGGCTGAAAGTTTGACTTTTGGACAAACTTCCCAATTAAAACTAGAAACAAGATTAATTTGTATTAATTCTACATAGAACTATGTAATACCACTGTCAACTCTTGAAACCATATTTTCTTCCTGTTTGGGCCCTAATATGCACTTATAAGGTTTGACGTTTGGTCAAACTTCTTAATTAAGCCTTAAAACAAGATTACTTAGCAGTAATTATACAAAAAACTATGTAACATTATTCTGGGTTCTTGAAAACTGCATTTTCACCCGTTTGAGCCCTATTCGGCAGTTATAAGGCTTAGTTTAGGCTAACCAGGTTTGAAAGTTTGATTTTAGCTCAAACTTCCCAATTAACACTAGAAACATGGTTCATTAGCAGTAATTGTACATAAAAACTATGTAAAACCACTCTCACCACTTGAAAACCTGTTTTCCTTAAGTTTGGACTCTACTTGGCTTTTATAAGGCATACTTCAGGCCAATCGGGGCTAAAAGTTTGACTTTTGGTAAAACTTCTCAAAATTAAGACTAGAAACTGTTTAATTAGTAGTAATTATACATAAAAACTATGTGTTACTACTTTCAGCGCTTAAAAAACCTCGTTTTCTCCCCATTTGGGCTCTAATTAGCTATTATAAGGCTTAGTTCACGCCAATCGGGGCTGAAAGTTTGACTTTTGGTCAAACTTCTCAATTAACACTATAAACAAAGTTAATTAGTAGTAATTGTACATAGAAACTATGTAATACTATTCACAGCCCTTGAAAATCATGATTTTCTTCCGTTTGGTCCCTATTCGGCTCTTATAAGGCCTAGTTCAGGCTAATCGGGGATGAAAGTTTGACTCTTGGTTAAACTTAGAAATAAATTTAATTAGTTGTAATAATACATAAAAACTATGTTATTCTACTCCCATCTCTTGAAACCTCATTTTCTACCTGTTTGGACTTTATTCGGTTCTTATAAGGCCTAGTTCAGACTGATGGGGCTAAAAGTTTGACTTTTGCTCAAACTTTCCAATTAACACTAGAAATAAGGTTAATAAGTACTAATTGTACATAAAAACTATGTAATACCACTCTCAGCACTTGAAAACCTGGTTTTCTCCCTTTTGGGTCCTATTCGGCTCTAATGAGGCCTAGTTCAGGCTAATAAGAACTGAAGGTTTAACTTTTGGTCAAACTTTATAATTAAGACTAAAAATAAGTTTAGTTAGTAGTACTTATACATAAAAATTATGTCATACAACTCTCAGCTCTTGAAAACCTCATTTTCTCCGGTTTGTGCCCTAATCGGCTCTTATAGGACCAAATTCAGGCCGATCGGGGCTGAACGTTTGACTCTTGGTCAAACTTTCCAATTAACACTAGAAACAAATTTAATTAATAGTTATAGTACATAGAAACTATGTAATATCATTCGTGGTCCTAGAAAACCATGTTTTCCTCCCGTTTGGTCCCTATTCGGCTCTTATGAAGCCTAGTTCAGATCAATGGGGCTGAAAGTTTGACTTTTGGTAAAACTTCCCATTTAGACGAGAAATAAGTTTAATTAGTAGTAATTATACATAAAATTATGTATTACTTCTCCTTGCTCTTAGAAACCTTATTTTTCTCGTTTGTACCTTATTCGGCTCTTATGTTATATGGTCTAGTCCAGACCAAACAGGGCTGAAAGTTTGACTTTTATTCAAACTTCTCAATAACACTAGAAATAAGGTTAATTAGTCATAATTGTAAAAATAAACTATGTAATACCATTCACAGCCCTTGAAAACTATGTTTTCCTCCCTTTTGGTCCCTATTCGGCTCTTATAAGACCTAGTTCTAGCCAATCGGGGCTGAAATTTTGACTCATGATCAAACTTCCCAATTAACACTGAAAACAAGATTAATTAGTAGTAATTGTACATAAAAACTATGTAATACCATTCACGGCCCTTGAAAACCATATTTTCTTCCCGTTTTGTTCCTTTTCGATTCTTATAAGGCCAATCAGGGCTGAAAGTTTCACTTTTGATCAAACTTCCAAATTAAGAATAAAAAAAATTTAATTTATAGTGGTTATATATAAAAACTTTGTAATACCACTCTGGGCTCTTAAAAACCTCGTTTTCTCCCTATTTTGGCCATATTCAGCTCTAATAAGGCATAGATCAGGACAATAAGGGCTTAATGTTCGACTTTAGGTTAAACTTCCTAATTAAAACTTAAAAAATTTTAATTAGTAGTATAGGGATCTAATGGGAAACCGCCTTTTCACCCGTTTGGGTCCTATTCGGCTCTTATAAGGCCTAGTTTAGGCTATCAAGGGCTTAAAATTTAATTTTTTATCAAACTTCCCAATTAACACTAGAAACAAGGTTAATTCGTAGTAATTTTACATGGAAACTATGTAATATCACTCTTAGCTCTTGAAAATCATGTTTTCCTCTTGTTTGGCCCTTATTAGGCTCTTATAAGGCCTAATTCTGGCTAATCGGGGCTGAAAGTTTGACTTTTGGTCAAACTTACAAATTAAGAATAGAAACAAATTAATTAGTTATAGTTTATACATAGAAACTATGTGAACTACTCCCGAATTCAGAAAACTATGGTTTCTCCCCATTTAGGCCCTATATGGCTCTTATAAGACCTGATTTAGGCCAATCGGGGCTGAAAGTTTAACTTTTGGTAAAACTTTCCAATTTAGACTAGAAACAAGTTTAGTTAGTAGTAATTACACATAAAAACTATGTAATACTACTCCCGACTCTTAAAACCTCATTTCCCTCTGTTTGGGCCTTGTTCGGCTCTTATATGGCGGCCTAGGCCAATCGGAGATGCAAGTTGACTTTAGGTCAGTAATCCCAATTAACGCTAGAAATAAAATAAATTAGTAGTAATTGTACATAGAAACTATGTAATACCACTCTAAGCTCTTGAAAATCATGTTTTCTTCCGGTTTGGGCCATATTCGGCTCTGTAAGGCTTAGTTCAGGCCAATAAGGGCTGAAAGTTTGACTTTTGGTCAAACTTTTCAAATAAGACTAGAAATAAGTTTATTTAGTAATAATTATACATAAAAACTATATAATACTACTCCTGACTTTTGAAAACTGTATTTTCTTTCTGATTGGACCCATTAGGCACTTATAAGGCCTAATTCAGGCCAATAGGAGCTGAAAGTTTCAATTTTAGTCAAACTTTTCAATTAACACTAGAAATAAGGTTATCAGTAGTAATAGTACATAGCACTATGTAATACCTTTTACGGCCCTTGAAAACCATATTTTCCTCCCGTTTAGTCTTTTGAAAATTATATTTTCTCCCGGTTGGACCTTATTAGGCACTTATAAGGATTAGTTCAGGCTAATCTGGGCTGAAAGTTTGACTTTTGGTCAAACTTTTCAATTTAATATTAGAAACAAGGTTAATTAGTAATAATTATATATAGAAACTATACAATACCACTCTCAGCCCTTGAAAATCATGTTTTCTCCCGTTTGGGCCCTATTCGGCTCATATAGGTCTAGTTCAGGCTAATCGGGGTTGAAAGTTTAACTCTTGGTACAATTTCTCAATTAAGACTAGAAACTAGTTTAATTAATAGTAATTATGCATAAAAACTATGCATTATAACTCTCGGCTTTTGAAACCTCATTTTCTCCCCGTTTGGGCTTAATCGGCCACTATAAGGTCTTGTTCAGGCCAATCGATACTGAAAGTTTCACTTTTGGTAAAACTTCTCAATTAAGATTAGAAACTAGTATAATTAGTAGTAATTATATATAAAAACTATATATTACTACTCCTGACTTTTGAAAACCGTATTTTCTCCCCGTTTAGACCCTATTAGGCTCTTATAAGGCCCTTTCAGGCCAATAGGGGTTAAAAGTTTCAGTTCTGGTCAAACTTCCCAATTAACACTTGAAAAAGGTTAATCAATAGAAATTGTATATAGAACTACGTAATACCTTTCTCGGCCCTAGAAAATCATGTTTTCCTCCCGTTTGGTCCCTATTCGGCTCTTATAAGGCCTACTTCAGGCCAATCGGGCTGAAAACTTGACTTTTAGTAAAACTTCTCAATTAAGACTAGAACTAATTTAATTTGAAGTAATTATACATAAAACTATGTATTACTACTCTCGGCTCTTGAAAACCTCGTTTTATCCCCGTTTGGGCCTTAATCGGCTATTATAAGACCTAGTTCACGCCAATTGGGGCTCAAAGTTAGACTTTTGGTCAAACTTCCCAATTAACACTATAAAATAGATTATTAGTAGTAATTATACATAAAAACTATGTAATTCTATTCGCGGCCCTTGAAAATCATGTTTTCCTCCCGTTTGGTCTCTATTTTGCTCTTATAAGGCCTAGTTCAGGCCAATCGGAGATGAAATTTTACTTTTGGTCAAACATAGAAATAAGTTTTATTAGTAGTAATTATACATAAAAACTATGTCATTCTACTCCTGGCTCTTGAAAACCTCGTTTTCTCCCTGTTTGGGCTTTGTTCGGCTCTTATAAGGCCTAGCTCAGGCTGATAGGCGCTGAAAGTTTGACTTTTGGTCAAACTTTTCAATTAACACTAGAAATAAGGTTAATTAGTACTAATTGTACATAAAAACTATGTAATACCACTCTCAGCACTTGAAAACCTTATTTTCTCCCGTTTTTGTCCTATTCGGCTTTAATAAGGCCTAGTTCAGGCAAATAAGACTGAAAGTTTGACTTTTGGTCAAACTTTATAATTAAGACTAAAAAGAAGATTAATTAGTGATAATTATACTTAAAAACTATGTCTTACTATTCTCGGCTCTTGAAAATCTCGTTTTCTCCCCGTTTGGGCCCTAATCGACTCTTATAAGGCTTACTCAGGCCAATCGGGGCTGAAAGTTTAACTCTTAGTCAAATTTTTCAATTAACACTAGAAATAAAGTTAATTAGTAGTAATTGTACATAGAAACTATGTAATGCCATCATGGCCCTTGAAAATCATGTTTTCCTCCCGTTTGGTCCCTATTCTGCTTTTATAAAGCCAAGTTCAGGCCAATCGGGGCTGAAAGTTTGACTTATGGTAAAACTACCCAATTAAGACGAGAAACAAGTTTAATTAGTAGTAATACATAAAACTATTTATTACTTTTCCTTGCTCTTGGAAACCATATTTTTCCCGTTTGTACCTTATTCGGCTCTTATGTTATAAGGTTTAGTCTAGACCAAACAGGTCTGAAAGTTTGACTTTTAGTCAAACTTCTAGAAATAAGGTTAATTAGTCGTAATTATACATATAAACTATGTAATACCATTCACAGCCCTTGAAAACTATGTTTTCCTCCCTTTTGGTCCCTATTCGGCTCTTATAAAACCTAGTTCTGGCCAATCGGGCTGAAAGTTTGACTCTTGATCAAACTTCCCAATTAACACTGAAAACAAGGTTAATTAAAAGTAATTGTACAAAAAAAACTATGTAATACCATCACGGTCTTTGAAAACCATGTTTTCTTCCCGTTTAGTCCCTTTTCGTTTCTTATAAGGCCCAATCAGGGCTGAAAGTTTCAATTTTGATCAAACTTTCAAATTAAGAATAAAAAAGTTTAATTTATAGTGGTTATATATAAAAACTTTGTAATACTACTCTCGGCTCTTAAAAACCTCGTTTTCTCCCTGTTTTGGCCCAATTCAGCTCTAATAAGGCCTAGTTCAGGCTAATAAGGGCTTAATGTTCGACTTTTGGTCAAACTTTCAAATTAAAACTTAAAACAATTTTAATTAGTAGTATAGGGCCCTAATGGGAAACCACCTTTTCACCCGTTTGGGTCCTATTCGACTCTTATAAGGCCTTGTTTAGGCTATCAAGGGCTTAAAGTTTAATTTTTGGTCAAACTTCCCAATTAACACTAGAAACAAGTTTAATTCGCAGTAATTGTAATGGAAACTATGTAATATCACTCTTAGCTCTTGAAAATCATGTTTTCCTCTTTTTTGGCCCCTATTTAGCTTTTATAAGGCCTAGTTCTGGCTAATTGGGGCTGAAAGTTTGACTTTTGATCAAATTTCTTTATTAAGAATAGAATAAGTTTAATTTATAGTAACTATACATAAAACTATGTAATTCTACTCCCGGCTATTGAAAACCTCGATTTCTCCCTGTTTAGGCCCTATTCGGCTCTTATAAGGCATATTTAAGACCAATCGTAACTAAAAGTTTGACTTGAAAACTATGTTAATTTGTAGTAAATGTACATAAAAACTATGTAATTTTGCTCACTTGCTTTTGAAAACTATGTTTTCTTCCTGTGTGAGCCTTGTTCGGTTCTTATATGGCCTAGTTCAGGCCAATCAGGGCTGAAAGTTTGACTTTTGGACAAACTTCTCAATAAAACTAGAAACAAGATTAATTTGTATTAATTCTACATAGAACTATGTAATACCACTGTCAACTCTTGAAACCATATTTTCTTGACGTTTGGTCAAACTTCTTAATTAAGCCTTAAAATAAGTTTACTCAGCAGTAATTATACAAAAAACTATGTAACATTACTCTGGGTTCTTGAAAACTGCATTTTCACCCGTTTGAGCCCTATTCGGCTCTTATAAGGCTTAGTTCAGGCTAACCAGGGTTGAAAGTTTGATTTTAGCTCAAACTTCCCAATTAATACTAGAAACACGGTTCATTAGCAGTAATTGTACGTAAAAACTATGTATACCACTCTCACCACTTGAAAACATGTTTTCCTTAAGTTTGGACTCTATTTGGCTTTTATAAGGCATACTTCAGGCCAATCGGGGCTAAAAGTTTGACTTTTGGTAAAATTTCTCAAATTAAGACTAGAAACTGTTTAATTAGTAGTAATTATACATAAAACTATGTATTACTACTCTCAGCTCTTAAAAACCTCGTTTTCCCTCCCCGTTTGGGCTCAATTAGCTATTATAAGGCTTAGTTCACGCCAATCGGGGCTGAAAGTTTGACTTTTGGTCAAACTTCTCAATTAACACTATAAACAAAGTTAGTTAGTAATAATTGTACATAGAAACTATGTAATACTATTCACAGCCCTTGAAAACCATGTTTTTCTTCCGTTTGGTCCCTATTCGGCTCTTATAAGGCC
Organism: Agave tequilana; assembly: GCA_038442645.1. Taxonomy (NCBI): domain Eukaryota; kingdom Viridiplantae; phylum Streptophyta; class Magnoliopsida; order Asparagales; family Asparagaceae; genus Agave; species Agave tequilana. The sequence goes on along the minus strand of JAVJIF010011754.1, from coordinate 48,201 downwards.
TAGTTCAGGCTAATCGTGGATGAAGTTTGACTTTTGGTCAAACTTAGAAATAGTTTAATTAGTTGTAATAATACATAAAACAATGTTATTCTACTCTCATCTCTTGAAAACCTCGTTTTCTACCTATTTGGACTTTATTCGGTTCTTATAAGGCCTAGTTCAGACTGATAGGGGCTAAAAGTTTGACTTTTTGTCAAACTTTCCAATTAACACTAGAAATAAGGTTAATAAGTACTAATTGTACATAAAAACTATGTAATACCACTCTCAGCACTTGAAAACCTTGTTTTCTCCCTTTTGGGTCCTATTCGGCTCTAATGAGGCCTAGTTCAGGCTAATAAGAACTGAAGGTTTAACTTTTGTTTAAACTTTATAATTAAGACTAAAAATAAGTTTTAGTTAGTAGTATTTATACATAAAAATTATGCCATACTACTCTCGGCTCTTGAAAATCTCATTTTCTCCCCGTTTGGGCCCTAATCGGCTCTTATAGGGCCTAATTCAGGCCAATCGGGGCTGAACGTTGACCCTTGGTCAAACTTTCCAATTAACACTAGAAACAAATTTAATTAATAGTTATTGTACATAGAAACTATGTAATACAATTCGTGGTCCTAGAAAATCATGTTTTCCTCCCGTTTGGTCCTTATTCGGCTCTTATGAAGCATAGTTCAGACCAATCGGGGCTGAAAGTTTGACTTTTGGTAAAACTTCCCAATTTAGACGAGAAACAAGTTTAATTAGTAGTAATTATACATAAAATTATGTATTACTTCTCCTTACTCTTATAAACCTTGTTTTTCCTGTATGTACCTTATTCGGCTCTTATGTTATATGGTCTAGTCCAGACCAAACAGGGCTGAAAGTTTGACTTTTATTCAAACTTCTCAATAACACTAGAAATAAGGTTAATTAGTCGTAATTGTAAAATAAACTATGTAATACCATTCACAGCCCTTGAAAACTATGTTTTCCTCCCTTTTGGTCCCTATTCGGCTCTTATAAGACCTAGTTCTGGCCAATCGGGGCTGAAAGTTTGACTCATGATCAAACTTCCCAATTAACACTGAAAATAAGATTATTAGTAGTAATTGTATATAAAAACTATGTAATACCATTCACGGCCCTTGAAAACCATGTTTTCTTCCCGTTTTGTTCCTTTTCAATTCTTATAAGGCTAATCAGGGCTGAAAGTTTCACTTTTGATCAAACTTCCAAATTAAGAGTAAAAAAAAGTTTAATTAATAGTAGTTATATATAAAAACTATGTTATTCTACTCCCATCTCTTGGAAACCTTGTTTTCTATCTGTTTGGACTTTATTCGGTTCGTATAAGGCCTAGTTCAGACTGATGGGGCTAAAAGTTTGACTTTTGGTCAAACTTTCCAATTAACAATAGAAAAAGGTTAAAATAAGTACTAATTGTACATAAAAACTATGTAATACCACTCTCAGCACTTGAAAACCTTGTTTTCTCCCTTTTGGGTCCTATTCGGCTCTAATGAGGCCTAGTTCAGGCTAATAAGAACTGAAGGTTTAACTTTTGGTCAAACTTTATAATTAAGACTAAAAATAAGTTTAGTTAGTAGTATTTATACATAAAAATTATGTCATACTACTCTCGGCTCTTGAAAACCTCATTTTCTCCTTATTTGGGCCCAATCGGCTCTTATAGGGCCTAATTCAGGCCAATCGGGGTTGAACGTTTGACTCTTGGTCAACTTTTCAATTAACATTAGAAACAAATTTAATTAGTAGTTATTGTATATAGAAACTATGTAATACCATTCGTGGTCCTAGAAAATCATGTTTTCCTCTTGTTTGGTCCCTATTCGGCTCTTATGAAGCCTAGTTCAGACCAATCGGGGCTGAAAGTTTGACTTTTAGTAAAACTTCCCAATTTAGACGAGAAACAAGTGTAATTAGTAGTAATTATACATAAAATTATGTATTACTTCTCCTTACTCTTAGAAACCTTGTTTTTCCCGTTTGTACCATATTCGGCTCTTATGTTATATGGTCTAGTCCAGACCAAACAGGGCTGAAAGTTTAACTTTTATTCAAACTTCTCAATAACACTAGAAATAAGGTTAATTAGTCGTAATTGTAAATATAAACTATGTAATACCATTCACAGCCCTTGAAAACTATGTTTTCCTCCCTTTTGGTCCCTATTCGGCCCTTATAAGACCTAGTTCTGGCCAATCGGGGCTGAAAGTTTGACTCATGATCAAACTTCCCAATTAACATTGAAAACAAGATTAATTAGTAGTAATTGTACATAAAAACTATGTAATACCATTCACGGCCCTTGAAAACCATGTTTTCTTCCCGTTTTGTTCCTTTTCAATTCTTATAAGGCCAATCGGGCTGAAAGTTTCACTTTTGATCAAACTTTCAAATTAAGAGTAAAAAAAGTTTAATTTATAGTGGTTATATATAAAAACTTTGTAATACCACTCTGGGCTCTTAAAAACCTCGTTTTCTCCCTATTTTTGCCCTATTCAGCTCTAATAAGGCATAGTTCAGGCCAATAAGGGCTTAATGTTCAACTTTAGGTCAAACTTCCTAATTAAAACTTAAAAAAATTTTAATTAGTAGTATAGGGCCCTAATGGGAAACCGCCTTTTCACCCGTTTGGGTTCTATTCGGCTCTTAGAAGGCCTAGTTTAGGCTATCAAGGGCTTAAAATTTAATTTTTTGTCAAACTTCCCAATTAACACTAGAAACTAGGTTAATTCGTATTAATTTTACATGGAAACTATGTAATATCACTCTTAACTCTTGAAAATCATGTTTTCTCTTGTTTGGCCCTTATTAGGCTCTTATAAGGCCTAATTCTGGCTAATCGGGGCTGAAAGTTTGACTTTTGGTCAAACTTACAAATTAAGAATAGAAACAAATTAATTAGTTATAGTTTATACATAGAACTATGTGAACTACTCCCGAATCCTGAAAACTATGGTTTCTCCCCGTTTGGCCCTAAATGGCTCTTATAAGACCTGGTTTAGGCCAATCGGGGCTGAAAGTTTAACTTTTGGTCAAACTTTCCAATTAAGACTAGAAATAAGTTTATTTAGTAATAATTATACATAAAAACTATATAATACTACTCCTGACTTTTGAAAACTGTATTTTCTCTCTGATTGGACCCATTAGGCCTCTTATAAGGCCTAATCAGGCCAATAGGAGCTGAAAGTTTCAATTTTAGTCAAACTTTTCAATTAACACTAAAATAAGGTTAATCAGTAGTAATTGTACATAGCACTATGTAATACCTTTTACGGCCCTTGAAAACCATATTTTCCACCCGTTTTGTCACTATTCGGCTCTTATAAGGTGTAGTTTAGGCATCGAGGCTGAAAGTTTGATTTTTGGTAAAACTTTCTAATTAAGACTAGAAACTAGCTTAATTAGTAATAATTATACATAAAAACTATGTGCTACTGCTAATGACTCTTGAAAACATTATTTTCTCCTTGTTGGGGCCCTAATCGGCTATTAAAATGCGTAGTTTAGTCTAATCGGGACCGAAAGCTTGACTTTTGATCAAACTTTCTCATTAACACTAGAAATAAGGTAATTAGAAGTAATTATACAAAAAAACAATGTAACACCATTCACGGCCTTTGAAAACCATGTTTTCCTCCCGTTTGTCCCTATTCGGCTCTTATGAGGCCCAGTTCATGCCAATCGGGGCTGAAAGTTTGACTTTTAGTCAAACTTTTCAATTAAGACTAGAAACTAGTTTAATTAGAAGTAATTATATATAAAAACAATATTACTACTTCCGGCTTTAGAAAATTGTATTTTCTCCCCGGTTGGACCTTATTAAGCACTTATAAGGACTAGTTCACGCTAATCAGGGCTGAAAGTTTGACTTTTGGTCAAACTTTCCAATTTAATATTAGAAACAAGGTTAATTAGTAATAATTGTATATAGAAACTATACAATACCACTCTCAGCCCTTGAAAATCATGTTTTCTCCCGTTTGGCCCTATTCGGCTCATATAAGGTCTAGTTCAAGCTAATCGGGGCTGAAAGTTTGACTCTTGGTAAAACTTCTCAATTAAAACTAGAAACTAGTTTAATTAATAATAATTACACATAAAAATTATGTATTATTACTCTCGGCTCTTGAAACCTCATTTTCTCCCCGTTTGGTCCTTAATCGGCCATTATAAGGTCTTGTTCAGGCCAATCGGGACTGAAAGTTTTACTTTTGGTCAAAACTTTTCAATTAAGATTAGAAACTAGTATAATTAGTAGTAATTATACATAAAAACTATGTATTACTACTCCTGACTTTTGAAAACAGTATTTTCTCCCCGTTTAGACCCTATTAGGCTCTTATAAGGCCCTTTTCTGGCCAATAGGGGCTAAAAGTTTCAGTTCTGGTCAAACTTTCCAATTAACACAAGAAAAAAGGTTAATCAATAGAAATTGTATATAGAACTACGTAATACCTTTCTCGGCCCTTGAAAATCATGTTTTCCTCCCGTTTGGTCCCTATTCAGCTCTTATAAGGCCTACTTCAGGCCAATCGGGGTTGAAAACTTGACTTTTTATAAAACTTCTCAATTAAGACTAGAAAATAGTTTAATTTGTAGTAATTATACATAAAAACTATGCATTACTACTCTCGGCTCTTGAAAACCTCGTTTTCTCCCCGTTTGGGCCTTAATCGGCTATTATAAGGCCTAGTTCACGCTAATTGGGGCTCAAAGTTTGATTTTTGGTCAAACTTCCCAATTAACACTATAAAATAGATTAATTAGTAGTAATTATACATAAAAACTATGTAATTCTATTCACGGCCTTAGAAAACAATATTTTCCTCCCGTTTGGTCTCTATTTGGCTCTTATAAGGCCTAGTTCAGGCCAATCGGAGATGAAAGTTTTACTTTTGGTCAAACATAGAAATAAGTTTAATTAGTAGTAATTATACATAAAAACTATGTCATTCTACTCCCGGCTCTTGAAAACCTCATTTTCTCCCTGTTTGGGCTTTGTTCGGCTCTTATAAGGCCCAGTTCAGGCTGATAAGGGCTGAAAGTTTGACTTTTGGTCAAACTTTCCAATTAACACTAGAAATAAGATTAATTAGTACTAATTGTACATAAAAACTATGTAATACCACTCTCAGTACTTGAAAACCTTATTTTCTCCCATTTTAGTCCTATTCGGCTCTAATAAGGCCTAGTTCAGGCTAATAAGACTGAAGGTTTGACCTTTGGTCAAACTTTATAATTAAGACTAAAAAGAAGTTTAATTAGCAGTAATTATACATAAAAACTTTATCATACTATTCTCGGCCCTAATCGGCTCTTATAAGGCTTACTCAGGCCAATCAGGGCTGAAAGTTTAACTCTTGGTCAAACTTTTTTATTAACATTAGAAACAAAGTTGATTAGTAGTAATTGTACATAGAAACTATGTAATACCATTCATGGCCCTTGAAAATCATGTTTTCCTCCCGTTTGGTCCCTATTCGGGTTTTATAAAGCCAAGTTCAGGCCAATGGGGGCTGAAAGATTGACTTATGGTAAAACTACCCAATTAAGAGGAGAAACAAGTTTAATTAGTAGCAATACATAAAACTAATTATTACTTCTCCTTGCTCTTGGAAACCATATTTTTCCCCTTTGTACCTTATTCGGCTCTTATGTTATAAGGTCTAGTCCAGACCAAACAGGGCTGAAAGTTTGACTTTTAGTCAAACTTCTTAATAACACTAGAAATAAGGTTAATTAGTCGTAATTGTACATATAAACTATGTAATACCATTCACAGCCCTTGAAAACTATATTTTCCTCCCTTTTGGTCCCTATTCGGCTCTTATAAGAACTAGTTCTGGCCAATCGGGGCTGAAAGTTTAACTCTTGATCAAACTTCCCAATTAACACTGAAAACAAGGTTAATTAGTAGTAATTGTACATAAAAACTATGTGATACCATCACGGCCCTTGAAAACCATGTTTTCTTCTCGTTTAGTCCCTTTTCGATTCTTACAAGGCCCAATCAGGGTTGAAAGTTTCACTTTTGATCTTCCAAATTAAGAATAAAAAAAAATTTAATTTATAGTGGTTATATATAAAAACTTTGTAATACTACTCTCGGCTCTTAAAAACCTCATTTTCTCCTTGTTTTGGCCCTATTCAGCTCTAATAAGGTGTAGTTCAGGCCAATAAGGGCTTAATGTTCGACTTTTGGTCAAACTTCCTAATTAAAACTTAAAACAATTTTAATTAGTAGTATAGGGCCCTAATGAGAAACTGCCTATTCACCCATTTGGGTCCTATTCGGCTCTTATAAGGCCTAGTTTAGGCTATCAAGGGCTTAAAGTTTAATTTTTGGTTAAACTTCCCAATTAACACTAGAAACAAGGTTAATTCACCGTAATTGTACAAGGAAACTATGTAATATCACTCTTAGCTCTTGAAAATCATGTTTTCCTCTTCTTTGGCCCCATTTAGCTCTTATAAGGCCTAGTTCTGGCTAATCGGGGCTGAAAGTTTGACTTTTAATCAAACTTCTTTATTAAGAATAGAAATAAGTTTAATTTATAGTAACTATACATAAAACTATGTAATGCTACTCCCGGCTATTGAAAACCTAGATTTCTCCCTGTTTAGGTCCTATTCGGCTCTTATATGGCATATTTCAGACTATTCGTAACTAAAAGTTTGACTTGAAAACTATATTAATTTATAGTAAATGTACATAAAAACTATGTAATTTTCCTCACTTGCTCTTGAAACTATGTTTTCTTCCCGTGTGAGCCTTGTTCGGCTCTGATATGCCTTAGTTCAGGCCAATCAGGGCTGAAAGTTTGACTTTTGGCCAAACTTTCCAATTAAAACTAGAAACAAGATTAATTTATATTAATTCTACATAGACTATGTAATACCACTGTCAACTCTTGAAATCTTATTTTCTTCCCGTTTGGGCCCTAATATGCACATATAAGGTTTGACGTTTGGTCAAACTTCCTAATTAAGCCTTAAAACAAGTTAACTTAGTAGTAATTATACAAAAAACTATGTAACACTACTCTGGGCTTTGAAAACTGCATTTTCACTCGTTTGAGCCCTATTCGGCTCTTATAAGGCTTAGTTTAGGCTAACCAGGGTTGAAAGTTTGATTTTAGCTCAAACTTCCCAATTAACGCTAGAAACATGGTTCATTAGCAGTAATTGTACATAAAAACTATGTAATACCACTCTCACCACTTGAAAATCATGTTTTCCTTAAGTTTGGACTCTATTTGGCTTTTATAAGGCATATTTCAGGCCAATCGGCGCTAAGAGTTTGACTTTTGGTAAACTTCTCAAAATTAAGACTAGAAACTGTTTAATTAGTAGTAATTACACATAAAAACTATGTATTACTACTCTCAGCTCTTAAAAACCTTGTTTTCTCCCCGTTTGGGCTCTAATTAGCTATTATAAGGCTTAGTTCACGCCAATCGGGGCTGAAAGTTTGACTTTGGTCAAACTTCTCAATTAACACTATAAACAAAATTAATTAGCAGTAATTGTGCATAGAAACTATGTAATACTATTCACGGCCCTTGAAAACCATGTTTTCTCCCGTTTGGTCCCTATTCAGCTCTTATAAGGCCTAGTTCAGGCTAATCGGGGATGAAAATTCTACTTTTGGTCAAACTTAGAAACAAGTTTAATTAGTAGTAATAATACATAAAAACTATGTTATTCTACTCCCATCTCTTGAAAACCTCGTTTTCTTCCTGTTTGACTTTATTCGGTTCTTATAAGGCCTAGTTCAGATTAATAAGGGCTAAAAGTTTGACTTTTGGTCAAACTTTCCAATTAACACTAGAAATAAGGTTAATTAGTACTAATTGTATAAAAAAAACTATGTAATACCACTCTCAGCACTTGAAAACCTTGTTTTCTCCCTTTTGGGTCCTATTCGGCTCTAATGAGGCCTAGTTCAGGCTAATAAGAACTGAAGGTTAAACTTTTGGTCAAACTTTATAATTAAGACTAAAAATAAGTTTATTAGTAGTATTTATACATAAAAACTATGTCATACTACTCTCGGCTCTTGAAAACCTCATTTTCTTCCCGTTTAGGCCCTAATCGGCTCTTATAAGGCCTAATTCAGGCCCAATCGGGGCTGAAAGTTTGACTTTCTTAACACTAGAAACAAATTTAATTAATAGTAATTGTACATAGAAACTATGTAATACCATTCATGGTCCTAGAAAACCATGTTTTCCTCCAGTTTGGTCCCTATTCTGCTCTTATGAAGCCTAGTTCAGACCAATCGGGGCTGAAAGTTTGACTTTTGGTAAAACTTCCCAATTAAGACGAGAAACAAGTTTAATTAGTAGTAATTATACATAAATTTATGTATTACTTCTCCTTGCTCTTAGAAACCTTATTTTTCCCGTTTGTACCTTATTCGGCTCTTATGTTATAAGGTCTAGTCCAGACCAAACAGGGCTGAAAGCTTGACTTTATTCAAACTTCTCAATAACACTAGAAATAAGGTTAATTAGTTGTAATTGTAAATATAAACTATGTAATACCATTCACAGCCCTTGAAAACTATGTTTTCCTCCCTTTTGGTCCTATTCGGCTCTTATAAGACCTAGTTCTAGCCAATCGGGGCTGAAAGTTTGACTCTTGATCAAACTTCTCAATTAACACTGAAAACGAGATTAATTAGTAGTAATTGTACATAAAAACTATGTAATACCATTCACGGCCCTTGAAAACCATGTTTTCTTCCCGTTTAGTTCCTTTTCGATTCTTATAAGGCCAATCAGGGCTGAAAGTTTCACTTTTGATCAAACTTCCAAATTAAGAATAAAAAAAAGTTTAATTTATAGTGGTTATATACAAAAACTTTGAAATACCACTCTGGGCTCTTAAAAACCTCGTTTTCTCCTTATTTTGACCCTATTCAGCTCTAAAAGGCCTAGTTTAGGCCAATAAGGGCTTAATGTTCGACTTTAGGTCAAACTTCCTAATTAAAACTTAAAACAATTTTAATTAGTAGTATAGGGCCCTAATGGGAAACCTCCTTTTCACCCGTTTGGGTCCTATTCGGTTCTTATAAGGCCTAGTTTAGGCTATCAAGGGCTTAAAGTTTAATTTTTGTCAAACTTCCCAATTAACACTAGAAATAAGGTTAATTCGTGGTAATTTTACATGGAAACTATGTAATATCACTCTTAGTTCTTGAAAATCATGTTTTCCTCTTGTTTGGCCCCTATTAGACTCTTATAAGGCCTAATTCTGACTAATCGGGGCTGAAATTTGACTTTGGTCAAACTTATAAATTAAGAATAGAAACAAATTAATTAGTTATAGTTTATACATAGAAACTATGTGAACTACTCCCGAATCCTGAAAATCATGTTTTTCTCCCCGTTTGGGCCCTATATGCCTCTTATAAGACCTGGTTTAGGCTAATCGGGGCTGAAAGTTTAACTTTTGGTAAAACTTCTTAATTAAGATTAGAAACAAGTTTAGTTAGCAGTAATTACACATAAAAACTATGTAATACTACTCCCGACTCTTAAAAACCTCATTTCCCCCTGTTTGGGCCTTGTTCGGCTCTTATATGGCGGCCTATGCCAATTGGAGATGCAAGTTTCACTTTAAGTCAGTAATCCCAATTAACGCTGGAAATGAAAATAAATTAGTAGTAATTGTACATAGAAACTATGTAATACCACTCTAAGTTATTGAAAATCATGTTTTCTTCCGTTTGGGCCATATTCGGCTCTATAACGCCTAGTTCAGGCCAATAAGGGCTGAAAGTTTGACTTTTGGTCAAACTTTCCAATTAAGACTAGAAATAAGTTTATTTAATATATACATAAAAACTATATAATAATACTCCTGACTTTTGAAAACTTTATTTCTCTCTGATTGGACCCATTAGGCTCTTTTAAGGTCTAATTCAGGCCAATAGGAGCTGAAAGTTTCAATTTTAGTCAAACTTCTCAATTAACACTAGAAATAAGTAATTGTACATAGCACTATGTAATACCTTTAAGGCCCTTGAAAACCATATTTTCCTCCCGTTTAGTCACTATTCGGCTCTTATAAGGTGTAGTTTAGGCCAATCGAGGCTGAAAGTTTGATTTTCGGTAAAACTTTCTAATTAAGACTAGAAACTAGTTTGATTATTAATAATTATAAGTAAAAACTATGTGCTACTTCTAATGACTCTTGAAAACCTTATTTTCTCCCTGTTTAGGCCCTAATCGTCTATTATAATGCCTAGTTTAGGCCAATCGGGACTGAAAGCTTGACTTTTTGGTCAAACTTTCTCATTAACACTAGAAACAAGGTAAAGTAGAAATAATTATACATAAAAACAATGTAACACCATTCACGGCCTTTGAAAACCATGTTTTCCTCCCGTTTGGTCCCTATTCAGCTCTTATGAGGCCCAGTTCATGCCAATCGGGGCTGAAAGTTTGACTTTTAGTCAAACTTCTCAATTAAGATTAGAAACTAGTTTAATTAGTAGTAATTATACATAAAAACTATGTATTACTACTTTCGGCTTTTGAAAATTGTTTTTCTCCCCGTTGGACCTTATTAGGCACTTATAAGGACTAGTTCAGGCTAATCAGGGCTGATAAGTCAAACTTTCCAATTTAATATTAGAAACAAGGTTAATTAGTAATAATTGTATATAGAAACTATACAATACCACTCTCAGCCCTTGAAAATCATGTTTTCTCCCGTTTGGGCCTTATTCGGCTCATATAAGAGTTCAGGCTAATCGGGGCTGAAAGTTTGACTCTTGGTAAAACTTCTCAATTAAGACTAGAAACTAGTTTAATTAATAATAATTATACATAAAAACTATGTATTATTACTCTCGGCTCTTGAAACCTCGTTTTCTCCCCGTTTGGGCCTTAATCGGCCATTATAAGGTCTTGTTCAGGCCAATCGGGACTGAAAGTTTCACTTTTGGTAAAACTTCTCAATTAATATTAGAAACTAGCATAATTAGTAGTAATTATACATAAAAACTATATATTACTACTCCTGACTTTTGAAAACTGTATTTTCTCCCCGTTTAGACCCTATTAGGCTCTTATAAGGCCCTTTTCAGGCCAATAGGGGTTAAAGTTTCAGTTCTGGTCAAACTTCCCAATTAACACTAGAAAAAAGGTTAATCAATAGAAATTGTATATAGAACTACGTAATACCTTTCTCGGCCCTTGAAAATCATGTTTTCCTCCCGTTTGATCCCTATTCGGCTCTTATAAGGCCTACTTCAGGCCAATCGGGGCTGAAAACTTGACTTTTAGTAAAACTTCTCAATTAAGACTAGAACTAGTTTAATTTGTAGTAATTATACATAAAAACTATGCATTACTACTCTCGGCTCTTGAAAACCTCGTTTTCTCCCCGTTTTGGCCTTAATCGCTATTATAAGGCCTAGTTCACGCTAATTGGGGCTCAAAGTTTGATTTTTGGTCAAACTTCCCAATTAACACTATAAAATAGATTAATTAGTATTAATTATACATAAATTTTGTAATTCTATTCACGGCCCTTGAAATCATGTTTTCCTCCCGTTTGGTCTCTATTTGGCTCTTATAAGGCCTAGTTCAGGCCAATCGGAGATGAAAGTTTTACTTTTGGTTAAACATAGAAATAAGTTTGATTAGTAGTAATTATACATAAAAACTATGTCATTTTACTCCCGGCTCTTGAAAACCTCGTTTTCTCCCTGTTTGGGCTTTGTTCGGCTCTTATAAGGCCTAGCTCAGGCTGATAGGGGCTGAAAGTTTGACTTTTGGTTAAACTTTCTAATTAACACTAGAAATAAGGTTAATTAGTACTAATTGTACATAAAAACTATGTAATACCACTCTCAGCACTTGAAAACCTTATTTTCTCCCGTTTTAGTCCTATTTCTAACTCTAATAGCCTAGTTCAGGCAATAAGACTGAAGGTTGACTTTGGTCAAACTTAATAATTAGACTAAAAAGAAGATTAATTAGTGATAATTATACATAAAAACTATGTCTTACTATTCTCGGCTCTTAAAAATCTCGTTTTCTCCCCGTTTGGGCCCTAATCGGCTCTTATAAGGCTTACTCAGGCCAATCGGGGCTGAAAGTTTAACTCTTGGTCAAACTTTTCAATTAACACTAGAAATAAAGTTAATTAGTATAATTGTACATAGAAACTAAGTAATGCCATTCATGGCCTTGAAAATCATGTTTTCCTCCCGTTTGGTCCCTATTCTGCTTTTATAAAGCCAAGTTCAGGCCAATCGGGGCTGAAAGTTTGGCTTATGGTAAAACTACCCATTAAGACGAGAAACAAGTTTAATTAGTAGTAATACATAAAACTGTTTATTACTTTTCCTTGCTCTTGGAAACCAAATTTTCCCATTTGTACCTTATTCGGCTCTTATGTTATAAGGTCTAGTCTAGACCAAACAGGGATGAAAGTTTGACTTTTAGTCAAACTTCTAGAAATAAGGTTAATTAGTCGTAATTATACATATAAACTATGTAATACCATTCACAGCCCTTGAAAACTATGTTTTCCTCCCTTTTGGTCCTATTCGGCTCTTATAAAGCCTAGTACTGGCCAATCGGGGCTGAAAGTTTGACTCTTGATTAAACTTCACAATTAACACTGAAAACAAGGTTAATTAAAGTAATTGTACAAAAAACTATGTAATACCATCACGGCCTTTGAAAACCATGTTTTCTTCCCGTTTAGTCCCTTTCGATTCTTACAAGGCCAATCAGGGCTGAAAGTTTCACTTTTGATCAAACTTTTAAATTAATAATAAAAAAAGTTTAATTTATAGTGGTTATGTATAAAACTTTGTAATACTACTCTCGGCTCTTAAAAACCTCGTTTTCTCCCTGTTTTGGCCCTATTAGCCTATAAGGCTAGTTCAGGCTAATAGGTTTAATGTTCGACTTTTGGTCAAACTTCCTAATTAAAACTTAAAACAATTTAATTGTAGTATAGGTGTTGGCCCAATGGCCTTCCACTCTAGTTTTGATGATGATCAACACTCATGTAGTTATGTTTACTATATTCTTGTGTTTCTAAGTTTCAGATCATTAACAGATATTAGTTGGTGATTAGCTTCACAAGGAGTTTAGAAGCTATTCATGGTGATTCCAGGGCCAAAGCTTCAAGTTCACACTTTGCCTAGCCCATGGATGGAGTTTTTGGAGCAAGTCTACTTGAAGATGAAGATCGTCAAGAAGACTTAGGTATCTAGTTTAGAGTTTGTGTTTTAGATCCATATTTGTAAAGCTTAGTTTAGTTGATATGCTCAAGTGCACAAAACACACACGTTTTATGATTTGATATTTGGTTTTTATGAATAGTTGATCAAAACAAGTTTACATATGTTATATGTATAGTAGATGTTTTCTATTTATACATACATGCTTTAACTTGGTAAAGAAACTTATTTTGATATCCCTATTCATGTTCTTGAAAAATCAAGTTTTGAGAAAATACAAGTGTTGATTCTTGATTTTTTTTGAAAAGAAACAAAAGTAAATTTCATATGCTTGATATTTGAGTAGAAATGTTTTTATCACATGATTAATATCAATGCAATATGTAAAACCAGTTTTATGGAAGTTTTGTAAAGATAAAAATATTTTTTAAAAAGTTTTTATCAGATTTTCTGTTCCAGGCTTCAACCAAGTCGACTTGGTCTCTGACCAGTCGACTAGGTCAGAAGTCGGTCGACCGGCCGGTCGACCGACGTGCACAAACCTGTGCACGTTTCTGGCACAGTGGACGGTCGACCGTACCGGTCGACCGGAGCAGTATATCTGCTCTTTGTTTTCTGGGTCGACCGACCGGTCGACCGCAGAAGAGAGCTTTGCTCTCTGTTTTTGTTTCGGTCGACCGGGCCGGTCGACCGCTGTTGCCCAACGGTCATATTTCTGACCGTTGGCGGTCGACCGGACCGGTCGACCGGTGGCCTGTCAGGCTGCCACATCAGCCTAACGGCTAGTTTTGTATAGGGGCTATATAAACCCCATCTCTTTGGGGATTTTAGCCAATTTTTTAAGAGAAAAATTTTTTGTTTTCTGAAGTGTTTAAAGAGTTTAAAAAGAGTTTTTGTGGCTTTAAAACTTCTCATCTTTATTGTTTTTGGGTTTTTGGAAATCAAAGAAAACTAGGTTTTGGGATTTTGATTTGGTATTTCATTTTCTATCATATACAAGAGATTTCCCAAGTAGTTTTTCTTTGTTGCTTGTTTCCAAAAACACTTTGATTCCACACTTGAGCTATATCATACTATCCTAAACTATTAGGATCTTTGTTTTGTGGAAAAAGAAAGAAAGAGAGAGTTTGAGGTTGTTGTTGTAACCTCTAAGTTGTACACCCTTATTCTTGTTGTATCCCTCTTAGGTAGAGGTGATCGGGTGATTGGTTTGTATCCCTCAAGTGTGAGGGGATTGAGATTGGTTGTGAGTCTCTTCGGTAGAGGTGTTGGTTGTTGTATTGGCTACGGGCCCTACCCCTCGTTGTGAGGTGGTTGTTTGAGAGAGGAGTTTGGTACTCCTAGAGTTGTAAGAAATCTTCTTTGGTAGAGGTTCCCTCGTGGGAGTTGAGATAGTGGAAATCCTACACGGGGGTGTAGGCGGGGATGTAGAGCAAGGTGCTCGAACCTCGAAACAAATCTTGGTGTTTGCGTTTTGATCCATTGTCTCTCTAACTCTCTCTCTTTATAATTGTGCAAAGCATCATAATTCATATTGCCATATCATATATTGCTTGTGTTGTGCCTTGCATCTCTTATTGTCAATCTATTATATGCTTGGCTTGCTTGTGTGTGTGCATCACTTATACTCATCCAACAAGAGCTTCACATAGCGCCTCAACCCATATCTAGGGAATCAAGAGGAGTTAGTCCAGAGCCTCGCAAGGGGAATTCGGCTAAACTTGTTGGATTGTATTAAGTGTGTTGCAAGATTTGCATTAGCTTCCGCATTTAGCGCACTTAGTTTGCATTTAGTTTCTTAGATTAGCACTTACACCTATTCCCCCCCCTCTAGGTATTTTTCAATTGGTATCAGAGCCAAGTGCTCCTGATACTTAGGCTTAACATCCTAGGAGTGAGATCCATTTGCTTGCTAATCTACATTTGCATTTGTTTGCTTGCACACATATAGTTTGCCATGGACTTCATGACCCCACCTAGCTTTGACCCTTCCAACATTGATGTTTGGAAGTATAGGATGTCCATGTACCTAAAGACCCTAGGTTTGCATGTTTTCCTTGCAGCCACCAAGAGATGTTATCTTGGTGATTGCAATCATATAGGGGCCAATGCACAAGCCCTAGAGGCCATTAGAAGCACTTTACCTAAAGACTATATTTTATGTGTTTCTAATCTTGATTCCGCTTTTGCAGTGTGGAACAAGTTGACAACAACCACCACCTCCAAGCTTCAATTGCCAATCCAAGAAGAGGAATCTAGTAGAGAATCCGATTCACAATGCTTCATGGTCCAAGGGAATGACTCCCTTGAGGTACATTCGGAACCCCACATAGATGATAATAATGATTGTGCTAGTTCTTCAAATGATTATGTTGATCCCCATGCTTTGAATGAAGAACTATCAATTGTTTGTGAAAAATTGATTGAAAAATATAAAATTTTGAACAAGAAAAGTCTAGGACTTGAAAATGAAAATAAGAGTTTGCATGCTAGACTTAACATTGTTTTGCAGGAGAAAGAGGAGATTGCTAATGAGAGGGATTCATTAAAATCTCAACTTGATCTTGCACTTAAAGAAAATGAATTTTTAAAATCTAAAAATGAGTTGAATGCTTGTTTAGATAAGAATATGGTTTTGCAAAATAAAAGGATGCACATGTTTGCCATGCTAGTGTAGCCTCTTCATCTAGTCTACCTAATGCATGTACCTCTTCTTCTAAGATTAATGATGATATTTGCATGTTAAAGAAGAAGGTAGATTGTTTGGGCTCCACTATGAGCCAATGTGCCATGAACCACTCACGGTTGGAAACCTTGGTTCGAAAGAAACAAGTTCCATCCTTTATGCATGCACACCTTCCACGGCATACACATGCTCCTCACGGACACCATCAACACATGTACGCTCATGTGTACACTTGTACACATTGTGGCCGTAAGGGTCATCTTGCTAGATTTTGCTATGATAGATTACATACTCCAAATTTAGCAAAGAAGTTTGTTTGGGTTAGAGAAGGTACTAACCACCATGGACCCAATAAGAGATGGGTACCAAAGACCACCCCTCCTTTATTTGATGTAGGTGTGGGCTCTCACATGACGTGAGAGTAATGACACCTTGGAGTGGATGCGTTCCGGACTTAAAGGAAATCAAATGGATGCATCACTTTCAAGGGAAGGTTGGTGGAGAGGACCACCATGTTTTGGAGACAAGGAGAGTTGCTTCTTCGGTTTTGGTAACAATCCTTTACTCCCATTTATTGTTTACATGCTTTTAATATTCATTGTTTATAGCATTTTTTATTGTCTATGGATTAGTATGTTCATTCCATGTTTATTAGATCCTTGACATACATATATAGTATTTGAGACACACATGTTTATATGAACCCATAATTAGTGTTCTCACTTTTGTTTGAGCTATAATGTACATCATGAATCTAATACATGTGAATTTACATAGTAGTCATGTTTTAGGTTTATCATGATGATTTTCATATTTGTTTTGATGCTTCTTGTTAAGATTACTTGTTTAGATGTTAGTTTTCATTAAGACTAGGAATTATACTTGTACATATAGTGAGCCACAAATAAATCTATATATGTTTGGGCTTGATTGCTTATTTGAACCCATTAGATGTGTTAGTATAGTCTAGTTTTGATGATCCATACATTTTAGACTTGTATTCATATTTTTGGATTTATATGAGTTTTGATTTCATGTATATGTTTATTTTGCCAAAACATTAAGATATACATGTATACCTCTTGAGTCATTTGCCTTCCATGTAAATCTATTTATGGACTCAATTGTGTTTAGGGATATGTATGTATACTTAGTGTATTGACAATTCATACATATACCTTGAAATGAAATTGGTTTTTAGATGAAAATTTAGTTTTTCATGTTTCATGTATTTATGTTTAACTTCATGTATATGTCTATCTAGTTCAAACTAATCTTATACATATACATCTTTTTGAGCCACGTGCCTTCATGAATATACATTTAGTGGACTCGTTGAGTTTTGGATATGTATGTATATTTTAGCTTGTATTAGACATACATATGCCTTGAAGATTAAATAAGTAGTTTATATGATTTTTCATGTTTTTGATGGAATTATGTTTTAAGGAATAATTGAGCTTAATGAAATATTTTTCATGACTATGATCTTCACATATTATTTGTACACTCATGTCTATTGCTCATGTTTTGTTTCTCATGAGTTATGCTTTATTGGTTAGAGTGATGATTATCATGTGAATTTCATTTTTGTTTTATTCCTTGCTTGAAGGATTTCGTACTAGTTAACAAGTTTTCCATTTAACTAGTTGCGATGTTCTTCAATTTGGTAGTGATTTTCAAACTAAGCTATATTTTCAAATCTATTTTAAAAAACCCCTACCATCCAAAGGGCGGTAGGATGGGAGATCATGTTCATGTATGCCCTAAATTGAAAATCTTTAAAACTTGAATTATGATTGGGTGGTAGATAATATGATGTATACACTTGAACTTATTGCTATGTCAATTGGTATCATTGAACTCTTTCAATTGGTATCATTTTGATCTTCTTGTATACTCATATATGTTTTGTATGTATGTATGCTTTAAATTCTAAGTATATCAATTTCTATTGGTATCTATTTTTCATACATATATATGTTTGTGTTTATGCTAGTGCTTGAGTTTCAATTTTATTTAAATTGATTACTTTTAAATTGTTATCAAGACTATGCATGACTTTAGTTTGTATTTCATAAAGGGGGAGAAAATTTGATTTTGTATTTCAATTGGTATTTGTACTCCCACTCTTTATGATTAAAAGTTGTTATTTTAAACATATGATATCAACATCAAATTATATGTTTTTAAAATGAACAATTCTTACTATTGGTATCAATGTCTCTATGTAAAATCTTTTCAATTGGTTAAACATAACAAATTTTGAATACATTTAGTATCAAGATTCATGTTTTAGGAATTCAAGATTTATGTTTAATTACAATTGGTATCTCATATGTTGTTTAAAGAATATATTCAAAGTTTTGATTTGTATTTCCTATATGCAAGGAGAGCTTAACATCTCTCTTACATATAGATTCATGTTGAGTATATTATAAATTGAGGAGCTTGACAACTCTTCTTTATATGATATACGTGTGTAGGGGGAGCTTCACATCTCCTCTTATGCATTACATAATATGTGTTATGTGAATTGGGGCTTGTCATGCTTTCTTCATGTAATGCATATGTGTAGGGAAGCTAACTTAGCGTCTTCCTCTTCATGAATGTATATAGCATATAACATATATTGATCCTTGTTTATTGGTATCAAGATGCTTCATTGACATATTTTTTAATTGATATCATGTTTGTAGTCACCCCTTATTGACTTTGTTTTTTGTTTTAGACAAAAAGGGGGAGAACATTGTTTGCATTGTTTTGATTGACAAAAGGGGGAGAAAGATTTTTACCCCTCATTTTATCTATGGTTTTGATTGTTTACCCCTTTGTTGATGATTGACAAAAAGGGGGAGAAGTATTTGAGTTTTATATGCATGCTTATGTTTTATATGCATATATTATGTTTTAATATCAAGAATATTAAGTTTAATTGTTTATTAAGTTTAAATTGGTATCCAAAGCTTGCTTTGTAATTGTTGTAATTGGTATCTAGAGCTTGCTTTGTTTTGGATATTCCATGTGGTATCTAGAGTTTTTATTGTTTATGCATTATCATTCTTGCATATTTATGTTTATTTGTTTATGCATGAGTTAAGGGGGAGCTTCTTTCAAGCTTAACTTTAATCCATGCATATATAACTCCATGAGTTTTGTCATCATCAAAAAGGGGGAGATTGTTGGCCCAATGGCCTTCCACTCTAGTTTTGATGATGATCAACACTCATGTAGTTATGTTTACTAATATTCTTGTGTTTCTAAGTTTCAGATCATTAACAGGATATTAGTTGGTGATTAGCTTCAACAAGGAGTTTAGAAGCTATTCATGGTGATTCCAGGGCCAAAGCTTCAAGTTCACACTTTGCCTAGCCCATGGATGGAGTTTTTGGAGCAAGTCTACTTGAAGATGAAGATCGTCAAGAAGACTTAGGTATCTAGTTTAGAGTTTGTGTTTTAGATCCATATTTGTAAAGCTTAGTTTAGTTGATATGCTCAAGTGCACAAAACACACACGTTTTATGATTTGATATTTGGTTTTTATGAATAGTTGATCAAAACAAGTTTACATATGTTATATGTATAGTAGATGTTTTCTATTTATACATACATGCTTTAACTTGGTAAACAAACTTATTTTGATATCCCTATTCATGTTCTTGAAAAATCAAGTTTTGAGAAAAATACAAGTGTTGATTCTTGATTTTTTTTGAAAAGAAACAAAAGTAAATTTCATATGCTTGATATTTGAGTAGAAATGTTTTATCACATGATTAATATCAATGCAATATGTAAAACAAGTTTTATGGAAGTTTTGTAAAAGATAAAAATATTTTTAAAACAAGTTTTTATCAGATTTTCTGTTCCAGGCTTCAACCAAGTCGACTTGGTCTCTGACCAGTCGACTAGGTCAGAAGTCGGTCGACCGGGCCGGTCGACCGACGTGCACAAACCTGTGCACGTTTCTGGCACAGTGGACGGTCGACCGTACCGGTCGACCGGAGCAGTATATCTGCTCTCTTGTTTTCTGGGTCGACCGGACCGGTCGACCGCAGAAGAGAGCTTTGCTCTCTGTTTTATTTCGGTCGACCGGGCCGGTCGACCGCTGTTGCCCAACGGTCATATTTCTCACCGTTGGCGGTCGACCAGACCGGTCGACCGGTGGCCTGTCAGGCTGCCACATCAGCCTAACGGCTAGTTTTGTATAGGGGCTATATAAACCCCATCTCTTTGGGGATTTAAGCCAAGTTTTTAAGAGAAAAATTTTCTGTTTTCTGAAGTGTTTAAAAGAGTTTAAAAAGAGTTTTTGTGGCTTTAAAACTTCTCATCTTTATTTGTTTTGGGTTTTTGGAAAATCAAAGAAAACTAGGTTTTGGGATTTTGATTTGGTATTTCATTTTCTATCATATACAAGAGATTTCCCAAGTAGTTTTTCTTTGTTGCTTGTTTCAAAACACTTTGATTCCACACTTGTGCTATATCATACTATCCTAAACTATTAGGATCTTTGTTTTGTGGAAAAAGAAAGAAAGAGAGAGTTTTGAGGTTGTTGTTTGTAACCTCTAAGTTGTACACCCTTATTCTTGTTGTATCCCTCTTAGGTAGAGGTGATCGGGTGATTGGTTTGTATCCCTCAAGTGTGAGGGGATTGAGATTGGTTGTGAGCCTCTTCGGTAGAGGTGTTGGCTGTTATATTGGCTACGGGCCCTACCCCTCGGTTGTGAGGTGGTTGTTTGAGAGAGGAGTTTGGTACTCCTAGAGTTGTAAGAAATCCTCTTTGGTAGAGGTTCCCTCGGTGGGAGTTGAGATAGTGGAAATCCTACACGGGGGTGTAGGCGGGGATGTAGAGCAAGGTGCTCGAACCTCGAAACAAATCTTGGTGTTTGCGTTTTGATCCATTGTCTCTCTAACTCTCTCTCTTTATAATTGTGTAAAGCATCATAATTCATATTGCCATATCATATATTGCTTGTGTTGTGCCTTGCATCTCTTATTGTCATATCTATTATATGCTTGGCTTGCTTGTGTGTGTGCATCACTTATACTCATCCAACAAGAGCTTCACATAGCGCCTCAACCCATATCTAGGGAATCAAGAGGAGTTAGTTTAGAGCCTCGCAAGGGGAATTCGGCTACACTTGTTGGATTGTATTAAGTGTGTTGCAAGATTTGCATTAGCTTCCGCATTTAGCGCACTTAGTTTGCATTTAGTTTCTTAGATTAGCACTTACACCTATTCACCCCCCCTCTAGGTGTTTTTCAATAGGGCCCTAATGGGAAACCGCCTTTTCACCCGGTTGGGTCCTATTTGACTCTTATAAGGCCTAGTTTAGGCTATCAAGGGCTTAAAGTTTAATTTTTGGTCAAACTTCCCAATTAACACTAGAAACAAGGTTAATTCGCAGTAATTGTACATGAAAACTATGTAATATCACTCTTAGCTCTTGAAAATCATGTTTTCCTCTTTTTTGGCCCCTATTTAGCTCTTATAAGGCCTAGTTCTGGCTAATTAGGGCTGAAAGTTTGACTTTTGATCAAACTTCTTTATTAAGAATAGAAATAAGTTTAATTTGTAGTAACTATACATAAAACTATGTAATTCTACTCCGGGCTATTGAAAACCTCGATTTCTCCCTGTTTAGGCCCTATTCGGCTCTTATAAGGCATATTTCAGACCAATCGTAACTAAAAGTTTGACTTGAAAACTATGTTAATTTATAGTAAATGTACATAAAAACTATGTAATTTTGCTCACTTGCACTTGAAAACTATGTTTTCTTCCTGTGTGAGCCTTGTTCGGCTCTGATATGGCCTAGTTCAGGCCAATCAGGGCTGAAAGTTTGACTTTTGGACAAACTTCCCAATTAAAACTAGAAACAAGATTAATTTGTATTAATTCTACATAGAACTATGTAATACCACTGTCAACTCTTGAAACCATATTTTCTTCCCGTTTGGGCCCTAATATGCACTTATAAGGTTTGACGTTTGGTCAAACTTCTTAATTAAGCCTTAAAACAAGTTTACTTAACAGTAATTATACAAAAAACTATGTAACATTATTCTGGGTTCTTGAAAACTGCATTTTCACCCGTTTGAGCCCTATTCGGCTGTTATAAGGCTTAGTTTAGGCTAACCAGGGTTGAAAGTTTGATTTTAGCTCAAACTTCCCAATTAACATAGAAACATGGTTCATTAGCAGTAATTGTACATAAAAACTACGTAATACCACTCTCACCACTTGAAAACCTGTTTTCCTTAAGTTTAGACTCTACTTGGCTTTTATAAGGCATACTTCAGGCCAATCGGGGCAAAAATTTTGACTTTTGGTAAAACTTCTCTAAATTAAGACTAGAAACTGTTTAATTAGTAGAAATTATACATAAAAACTATGTGTTACTACTTTCAGCGCTTAAAAACCTCGTTTTCTCCCCGTTTGGGCTCTAATTAGCTATTATAAGGCTTAGTTCACGCCAATCGGGGCTGAAAGTTTGACTTTTGGTCAAACTTCTCAATTAACACTATAAACAAAGTTAATTAGTAGTAATTGTACATAGAAACTATGTAATACTATTCACAGCCCTTGAAAACCATGATTTTCTTCCGTTTGGTCCCTATTCGGCTCTTATAAGGCCTAGTTCAGGCTAATCGGGGATGAAAGTTTGAGTCTTGGTTAAACTTAGAAATAAATTTAATTAGTTGTAATAATACATAAAAACTATGTTATTCTACTCCCATCTCTTGAAAACCTCATTTTCTACCTGTTTGGACTTTATTCGGTTCTTATAAGGCTTAGTTCAGACTGATGGGGCTAAAAGTTTGACTTTTGGTCAAACTTTCCAATTAACACTAGAAATAAGGTTAATAAGTACTAATTGTACATAAAAACTATGTAATACCACTCTCAGCACTTGAAAACCTGGTTTTCTCCCTTTTGGGTCCTATTCGGCTCAAATGAGGCCTAGTTCAGGCTAATAACAACTGAAGGTTTAACTTTTGGTCAAACTTTATAATTAAGACTAAAAATAAGTTTAGTTAGTAGTACTTATGCATAAAAATTATGTCATACAACTCTCGGCTCTTGAAAACCTCATTTTCTCCCCGTTTGGGCCCTAATCGGCTCTTATAGGGCCTAATTCAGGCCGATCGGGGCTGAACGTTTGACTCTTGGTCAAACTTTCCAATTAACACTAGAAACAAATTTAATTAATAGTTATTGTACATAGAAACTATGTAATACCATTCGTGGTCCTAGAAAACCATGTTTTCCTCCCGTTTGGTCCCTATTCGGCTCTTATGAAGCCTAGTTCAGATCAATGGGGCTGAAAGTTTGACTTTTGGTAAAACTTCCCAATTTAGACGAGAAACAAGTTTAATTAGTAGTAATTATACATAAAATTATGTATTACTTCACCTTGCTCTTAGAAACCTTATTTTTCTCGTTTGTACCTTATTCGGCTCTTATGTTATATGGTCTAGTCCAGACCAAACAGGGCTGAAAGTTTGACTTTTATTCAAACTTCTCAATAACACTAGAAATAAGGTTAATTAGTCGTAATTGTAAATATAAACTATGTAATACCATTCACAGCCCTTGAAAACTATGTTTTCCTCCCTTTTGGTCCCTATTCGGCTCTTATAAGACCTAGTTCTGGCCAATCGGGGCTGAAATTTTGACTCATGATCAAACTTCCCAATTAACATTGAAAACGAGATTAATTAGTAGTAATTGTACATAAAAACTATGTAATACCATTCACGGCCCTTGAAAACCATATTTTCTTCCCGTTTTGTTCCTTTTCGATTCTTATAAGGCCAATCAGGACTGAAAGTTTCACTTTGATCAAACTTCCAAATTAAGAATAAAAAAAGTTTAATTTATAGTGGTTATATATAAAAACTTTGTAATACCACTCTAGGCTCTTAAAAACCTCGTTTTCACCTTATTTTGGCCATATTCAGCTCTAATAAGGCATAGTTCAGGCCAATAAGGGCTTAATGTTCGACTTTAGGTTAAACTCCTAATTAAAACTTAAAAAAATTTTAATTAGTAGTATAGGGATCTAATGGGAAACCGCCTTTTCACCCGTTTGGGTCCTATTCGGCTCTTATAAGGCCTAGTTTAGGCTATCAAGGGCTTAAAATTTAATTTTTTATCAAACTTCCCAATTAACACTAGAAACAAGGTTAATTCGTAGTAATTTTACATGGAAACTATGTAATATCACTTTTAGCTCTTGAAAATCATGTTTTCCTCTTGTTTGCCCTTATTAGGCTCTTATAAGGCCTAATTCTGGCTAATCGGGGCTGAAAGTTTGACTTTTGGTCAAACTTAAAAATTAAGAATAGAAACAAATTAATTAGTTATAGTTTATACATAGAAACTATGTGAACTACTCCCGAATCCTGAAAACTATGGTTTCTCCCCGTTTGGGCCCTATATGGCTCTTATAAGACCTGGTTTAGGCCAATCGGGGCTGAAAGTTTAACTTTTGGTAAAACTTCCCAATTAAGACTAGAAACAAGTTTAGTTAGTTGTAATTACACATAAAAACTATATAATACTACTCCCGACTCTTAAAAACCTCATTTCCCCCTGTTTGGGCCTTGTTCGGCTCTTATATAGAGGCCTAGGCCAATCGGAGATGCAAGTTTGACTTTAGGTCAGTAATCCCAATTAACGCTAGAAATAAAATAAATTAGTAGTAATTGTACATAGAAACTATGTAATACCACTCTAAGCTCTTGAAAATTATGTTTTCTTCCGGTTTGGGCCATATTCGGCTCTATAAGGCTTAGTTCAGGCCAATAAGGGCTGAAAGTTTGACTTTTGGTCAAACTTTTCAATTAAGACTAGAAATAAGTTTATTTAGTAATAATTATACATAAAAACTATATAATACTACTCCTGACTTTTGAAACTGTATTTTCTCTCTGATTGGACCCATTAGGCACTTATAAGGCCTAATTCAGGCCAATAGGAGCTGAAAGTTTCAATTTTAGTCAAACTTTTCAATTAACACTAGAAATAAGGTTAATCTGTAGTAATTGTACATAGCACTATGTAATACCTTTTACGGCCCTTGAAAACCATATTTTCCTCCCGTTTAGTCATTATTCGGCTCTTATAAGGTGTAGTTTAGGCCAATCGAGGCTGAAAGTTTGATTTTTGGTAAAACTTTCTAATTAAGACTAGAAACTAGTTTGATTAGTAATAATTATAAGTAAAAACTATGTGCTACTTCTAATGACTCTTGAAAACCTTATTTTCTCCTGCTTGGGCCCTAATCGGCTATTATAATGCCTAGTTTAGGCCAATCGGGACTGAAAGCTTGACTTTTAGTCAAACTTTCTCATTAACACTAGAAACAAGGTTAATTAGAAGTAATTATACGTAAAAACAATGTAACACCATTCATGGCCTTTGAAAATCATTTTTTCCTCCCGTTTGTCCTTATTCGGCTCTTATGAGGCCCAGTTCAGGCCAATCAGGGCAGAAAGTTTGACTTTTAGTCAAACTTCTCAATTAAGACTAGAAACTAGTTAATTAGTAGTAATTATACATAAAAACTATGTATTACTACTTCCGGCTTTTGAAAATTGTGTTTTCTCGCTGGTTAGACCTTATTAGGTACTTATAAGGACTAGTTTGCTAATCAGGGCTAAAAGTTTGACTTTTGGTCAAACTTTCCAATTTAATATTAGAAACAAGGTTAATTAGTAATAATTGTATATAGAAACTATACAATACCACTCTCAGCCTTGAAAATCATGTTTTCTCCCGTTTGGGCCCTATTCGGCTCATATAAGATCTACTTCAGGCTAATCGGGACTGAAAGTTTGACTCTTGGTAAACTTCTCAATTAAGACTAGAAACTAGTTTAATTAATAGTAATTATACATAAGAACTATGTATTATTACACTCGGCACTTGAAACCTCGTTTTCTCCCCGTTTGGGCCTTAATCGGCCATTATAAGGTCTTGTTCAGGCCAATCGGGACTGAAAGTTTCACTTTTGGTAAAACTTCTCAATTAAGATTAGAAACTAGTATAATTAGTAGTAATTATACATAAAAACTATATATTACTACTCCTGACTTTTGAAAACTGTATTTTCTCCCCGTTTAGACCTTATTAGGCTCTTATAAGGCCCTTTTCAGGCCAATAGGGGTTAAAAGTTTCAGTTCTGGTCAAACTTCCCAATTAACACTAGAAAAAAGGTTAATCAATAGAAATTGAATATAGAACTACGTAATACCTTTCTCGGCCCTTGAAAATCATGTTTTCCTCCCGTTTGGTCCCTATTCGGCTCTTATAAGGCCTACTTTAGGCCAATCGGGGCTGAAAACTTGACTTTTAGTAAAACTTCTCAATTAAGACTAGAAACTAGTTTAATTTGTAGTAATTATACATAAAAATTATGTATTACTACTCTCGGCTCTTGAAAACCTCGTTTTATCCCCGTTTGGGCCTCAATCGGCTATTATAAGGCCTAGTTCACGCCAATTGGGGCTCAAAGTTTGACTTTTGGTCAAACTTCCCAATTAACACTATAAAATAGATTAATTAGTAGTAATTATACATAAAAACTATGTAATTCTATTCACGGCCCTTGAAAACCATGTTTTCCTCCCGTTTGGTCTCTATTTGTCTCTTATAAGGTCTAGTTCAGGCCAATCGGAGATGAAAGTTTTACTTGTGGTCAAACATAGAAATAAGTTTAATTAGTAGTAAAAACTATGTCATTCTTCTCCCGGCTCTTGAAAACCACGTTTTCTCCCTGTTTGGCCTTTGTTCGGCTCTTATAAGGCCTAGCTCAGGCTGATAGGGGCTGAAAGTTTGACTTTTGGTCAAACTTTCCAATTAACACTATAAATAAGATTAATTAGTACTAATTGTACATAAAAACTATGTAATACCACTCTAAGCACTTGAAAACCTTATTTCTCCCGTTTTAGTCTCATTCGGCTCTAATAAGGCCTAGTTCAGGCTAATAAGACTGAAGGTTTGACTTTTGGTAAAACTTTATAATTAAGACTAAAAAGAAGCTTAATTAGTGGTAATTATACATAAAAACTATGTCATACTATTCTCGGTTCTTGAAAACCTCATTTTCTCCCCGTTTGGGCCCTAATCAGCTCTAATAAGGCTTACTCACGCCAATCGGGGCTGAAAGTTTAACTCTTGGTCAAACTTTTCAATTAACACTAGAAATAAAATTAATTAGTAGTAATTGTACATAGAAACTATGTAATGCCATTCATGGCCCTTGAAAATCATGTTTTCCTCCCGTCTGGTCCCTATTCTGCTTTTATAAAGCCAAGTCAGGCCAATCGGGGCTGAAAGTTTGACTTATCGTAAAACTACCCAATTAAGACGAGAAACAAGTTTAATTAGTAGTAATACATAAAATTATTTATTACTTCTCCTTGCTCTTGGAAACCATATTTTTCCGTTTTTACCTTATTTGGCTCTTATGTTATAAGGTCTAGTCTTGACCAAACAGGGCTGAAAGTTTGACTTTTAGTCAAACTTCTAGAAATAAGGTTAATTAGTCGTAATTGTACATATAAACTATGTAATACCATTCACAGCCCTTGAAAACTATGTTTTCCTCCCTTTTGGTCTCTATTCGGCTCTTATAAAACCTAGTTCTGGCCAATCGGGACTGAAAGTTTGACTCTTGATCAAACTTCCTAATTAACACTGAAAACAAGGTTAATTAGTAGTAATTGTACAAAAAAACTATGTAATACCATCACGGCCTTTGAAAACCATGTTTTCTTCCCGTTTAGTCCCTTTTCGATTCTTATAAGGCCCAATTAGGGCTGAAAGTTTCACTTTTGATCAAATTTTCAAATTAAGAATAAAAAAGTTTAATTTATAGCGGTTATATATAAAACTTTGTAATACTACTCTCGGCTCTTAAAAACCTCCTTTTCTCCCTGTTTTGGCCCTATTCAGCTCTAATAAGGCCTAGTTCAGGCCAATAAGGGCTTAATGTTCGACTTTTGGTCAAACTTCCTAATTAAAACTTAAAACAATTTTAATTAGTAGTATAGGGCCCTAATGGGAAACTGCCTTCCCGTTTGGGTCCTATTCGACTCTTATAAGGCCTAGTTTAGGCTATCAAGGGCTTAAAGTTTAATTTTTGGTCAAACTTTTCAAAATTAACACTAGAAACAAGGTTAGTTCGCAGTAATTGTACATGAAAACTATGTAATATCACTCTTAGCTCTTGAAAATCATGTTTTCCTCTTTTTTGGCCCCTATTTAGCTCTTATAAGGCCTAGTTCTGGCTAATTGGGGCTGAAAGTTTGACTTTTGATCAAACTTCTTTATTAAGAATAGAAATAAGTTTAATTTGTAGTAACTATACATAAAACTATGTAATTCTACTCCTGACTATTGAAAACCTCGATTTCTCCCTATTTAGGCCCTATTCAGCTCTTATAAGGCATATTTCAGACCAATCGTAACTAAAAGTTTGACTTGAAAACTATGTTAATTTGTAGTAAATGTACATAAAAATTATGTAATTTTGTTCACTTGCTCTTGAAAACTATGTTTTCTTCCCGTGTGAGCCTTGTTCGGCTCTGATATGGCCTAGTTCAGGCCAATCAGGGCTGAACGTTGACTTTTGGCCAAACTTCCCAATTAAAACTAGAAACAAGATTAATTTGTATTAATTCTACATAGAACTATGTAATACCATTGTCAACTCTTGAAACCATATTTTCTTCCCGTTTGGGCCCTAATATGCACTTATAAGGTTTGACGTTTGGTCAAACTTCTTAATTAAGCCTTATAACAAGTTTACTTAGCAGTAATTATACAAAAAACTATGTAACACTACTCTGGGCTCTTGAAAACTGTATTTTCACCCGTTTGAGCCCTATTCGGCTCTTATAAGGCTTATTTTAGGCTAACCAGGGTTGAAAGTTTGATTTTAGCTCAAACTTCCCAATTAACACTAGAAACATGATTCATTAGTAGTAATTGTACATAAAAATTATGTAATACCACTCTCACCACTTGAAAACATGTTTTCCTTAAGTTTGGACTTTATTTGGCTTTTATAAGGCATACTTCAGGCCAATCGGGGCTAAAAGTTTGACTTTTGGTAAAAATTCTCAAAATTAAGACTAAAAACTGTTTAATTAGTAGTAATTATACATAAAAACTATGTATTACTACTCTCAACTCTTAAAAACCTCGTTTTCTCCCCGTTTAGGCTCTAATTTGCTATTATAAGGCTTAGTTCACGCCAATCGGGGCTGAAAGTTTGACTTTTGGTCAAACTTCTCAATTAACACTATAAACAAAGTTAATTAGTAGTAATTGTACATAGAAACTATGTAATACTATTCACAGCCCTTGAAAATCATGTTTTTCTTCCGTTTGGTCCCTATTCGGCTCTTATAAGGCCTAGTTCAGGCTAATCGGGGATGAAAATTTGACTTTTGGTCAAACTTAGAAATAAGTTTAATTAGTTGTAATAATACATAAAAACTATGTTATTCTACTCCCATCTCTTGAAAACCTCATTTTCTACCTGTTTGAACTTTATTCGGTTCTTATAAGGCCTAGTTCAGACTAATAGGGGCTAAAAGTTTGACTTTTGGTTAAACTTTCCAATTAACACTAGAAAAAGGTTAATAAGTACTAATTGTACATAAAAACTATGTAATACCACTCTCAGCAATTGAAAACCTTGTTTTCTCCCTTTTGGGTCCTATTCGGCTCTAATGAGGCCTAGTTCATGCTAATAAGAACTGAAGGTTTAACTTTTGGTCAAACTTTATAATTAAGACTAAAAATAAGTTTAGTTAGTAGTATTTATACATAAAAAATATGTCATACTACTCTCGGCTCTTGAAAACCTTTTTCTCCCCGTTTGGGCCCTAATCGCCTCTTATAGGGCCTAATTCAGGCCAATCGGGGCTGAACGTTTGACTCTTGGTCAAACTTTCCAATTAACACTAGAAACAAATTTAATTAATAGTTATTGTATATAGAAACTATGTAATACCATTCGTGGTCCTAGAAAACCATGTTTTCCTCCCGTTTGGTCCCTATTCGGCTCTTATGAAGCCTAGTTCAGACCAATCGAGGCTGAAAGTTTGACTTTTGGCAAAACTTCCCAATTTAGACGAGAAACAAGTTTAATTAGTAGTAATTATACATAAAATTATGTATTACTTCTCCTTGCTCTTAGAAACCTTGTTTTTCCCGTTTGTACCTTATTCGGCTCTTATGTTATATGGTCTAGCCCAGATCAAACAGGGCTGAAAGTTTGACTTTTATTCAAACTTCTCAATAACACCAGAAATAAGATTAATTAGTCGTAATTGTAAATATAAACTATATAATACCATTCACAGCCCTTGAAAACTATGTTTTCCTCCCTTTGGTCCCTATTCGGCTCTTATAAGACCTAGTTCTGGCCAATCGGGGCTGAAAGTTTGACTCTTGATCAAACTTTCCAATTAACACTTAAAACAAGATTAATTAGTAGTAATTGTACATAAAAAACTATGTAATACCATTCACGGCCCTTGAAAACCATGTTTTCTTCCCGGTTTGTTCTTTTCGATTCTTATAAGACCAATCAGGGCTGAAAGTTTCACTTTTGATCAAACTTCCAAATTAGGAATAAAAAAAAGTTTAATTTATAGTGGTTATATATAAAAACTTTGTAATACCACTCTGGGCTCTTAAAAACCTTGTTTTCTCCCTATTTTGGCCCTATTCAGCTCTAATAAGGCATAGTTCAGGCCAATAAGGGCTTAATGTTCGACATTAGGTCAAACTTCCTAATTAAAACTTAAAACAATTTTAATTAGTAGTATAGGGCCCTAATGGGAAACCGCCTTTTCACCCGTTTGGGTTCTATTCGGCTCTTATAAGGCCTAGTTTAGGCTATCAAGGGCTTAAAATTTAATTTTTTGTCAAACTTCCCAATTAACACTAGAAACAAGGTTAATTCACAGTAATTTTACATGGAAACTATGTAATATCACTTTTAGCTCTTGAAAATCATGTTTTCCTCTTATTTGGCCCTTATTAGGCTCTTATAAGGCCTAATTCTGGCTAATCGGGGCTGAAAGTTTGACTTTGGTCAAACTTAAAAATTAAGAATAGAAACAAATTAATTAGTTATAGTTTATACATAGAAACTATGTGAACTACTCCCGAATCCTGGAAAACTATGGCTTCTCCCCGTTTGGGCCCTATATGGCTCTTATAAGACCTGGTTTAGGCCAATCGGGGCTGAAAAGTTTAACTTTTGGTAAAACTTCCCAATTAAGACTAGAAACAAGTTTAGTTAGTTGTAATTACACATAAAAATATATAATACTACTCCCGACTCTTAAAAACCTCATTCCCCCTGTTTGGGCCTTGTTCGGCTCTTATATGGCGGCTTAGGCCAATCGGAGATGCAAGTTTGACTTTAGGTCAGTAATCCCAATTAACGCTAGAAATAAAATAAATTAGTAGTAATTGTACATAGAAACTATGTAATACCACTCTGAGCTCTTGAAAATCATGTTTTCTTCCGATTTGGGCCATATTCGGCTCTATAAGTCCTAGTTCAGGCCAATAAGGGCTGAAAGTTTGACTTTTGGTCAAACTTTCCAACTAAGACTAGAAATAAGTTTATTAGTAACAATTATACATAAAAACTATATAATACTACTCCTGACTTTTGAAAACTGTATTTTCTCTCTGATTGGACACATGGGCTCTTATAAGGCCTAATTCAGGCCAATAGGAGCTGAAAGTTTCAATTTTAGTCAAATTCTCAATTAACACTAGAAATAAGGTTAATCAGTAGTAATTGTACATAGCACTATTTAATACCTTTTATGGCCCTTGAAAACCATATTTTCCTCCTGTTTAGTCACTATCGGCTCTTATAAGGTGTAGTTTAGGCCAATCGAGGTGAAAGTTTGAATTTGGTAAAACTTTCTAATTAACACTAGAACTAGTTTAATTAGTAATAATTATACATAAAAACTATGTGCTACTGCTAATGACTCTTGAAAACCTTATTTTCTCCTTGTTTCGGCCCTAATCGGCTATTATAATGCCTAGTTTAGGTCAATCGGGGATGAAAGCTTGACTTTTGATCAAACTTTCTCATTAACACTAGAAACAAGGTTAATTAGAAGTAATTATACAAAAAAACAATGTAACACCATTCACGGCCTTTGAAAACCATGTTTTCCTCCCGTTTGTCGCTATTCGGCTCTTATGAGGCCCAATTCATGCCAATCAGGGCTGAAAGTTTGACTTTTAGTCAAACTTCTCAATTAAGACTAGAAAACTAGTTTAATGAGAAGTAATTATATATAAAAATATGTATTACTACTTCGACTTTTGAAAATTGTATTCTCTCCCGGTTGGACCTTATTAGGCACTTATAAAGACTAGTTCACGCTAATCAGGGCTGAAAGTTTGACTTTAGTCAAACTTTTCAATTTATTATTAGAAACAAGGTTAATTAGTAATAATTGTATATAGAAACTATACAATACCACTCTCAGCCCTTGAAAATCATGTTTTCTCCCGTTTCGGCCCTATTCGGTCATATAATATCTAGTTCAGGCTAATCGGGGCTGAAAGTTTGACTCTGGTAAAACTTCTCAATTAAGACTAGAAACTAGTTTAATTAATAGTAATTATACATAAAAACTATGTATTATTACTCTCGGCTCTTGAAAACTCGTTTTCTCCCCGTTTGGTCCTTATTCGGCCATTATAAGGTCTTGTTCAGGCCAATCGGGACTGAAAGTTTCACTTTTGATATAACTTCCCAATTAAGATTAGAAACCAGTATAATTAGTAGTAATTATACATAAAAACTATGTATTACTACTCCTGACTTTTGAAAACTGTATTTTCTCCCCGTTTAGACCCTATTAGGCTCTTATAAGGCCCTTTTCAGGCCAATAGGGGCTAAAAGTTTCAGTTCTGGTCAAACTTCCCAATGAACACTAGAAAAAAGGTTAATCAATAAAAATTGTATATAGAACTACGTAATACCTTTCTCGGCCTTGAAAATCATGTTTTCCTCCCGTTTGGTCCCTATTCGGTCTTATAAGGCCTACTTCAGGCCAATCGGGACTGAAAACTTGACTTTTAGTAAAACTTCTCAATTAAGACTAGAAACTGGTTTAATTTGTAGTAATTATACATAAAAACTATGTATTACTACTCTAGACTCTTGAAAACCTCGTTTTCTCCCCGTTTGGGCCTTAATCGGCTTTTATAAGGCCTAGTTCACGCCAATTGGGGCTCAAAATTTGACTTTTGGTCAAACTTCCCAATTAACACTATAAAAAAATTAATTAGTAGTAATTATACATAAAAACTATGTAATTCTATTCACGGCCCTTGAAAACCATATTTTCCTCCCGTTTGGTCTCTATTTGGTTCTTATAAGGCCTACTTCAGGCCAATCGGAGATGAAAGTTTTACTTTTGGTCAAACATAGAAATAAGTTTAATTAGTAGTAATTATACATAAAAACTATGTCATTCTACTCTCGGCTCTTAAAAACCTCGTTTTTCTCCCTGTTTTGACCCTATTCAGCTCTAATAAGGCCTAGTTCAGGCCAATAAGGGCTTAATGTTCGACTTTTGGTCAAACTTCCTAATTAAAACTTAAAACAATTTTAATTAGTAGTATAGGGCCCTAATGGGAAACCGCCTTTTCACCCATTTGGGTCCTATTCGACTCTTATAAGGCCTAGTTTACGCTATCAAGGGCTTAAAGTTTAATTTTTGGTCAAACTTCCCAATTAACACTAGAAACAAGGTTAATTCGCAGTAATTGTACGTGGAAACTATTTAATATCACTCTTAGCTCTTGAAAAGCATGTTTTCCTCTTTTTGGCCCCTATTTATCTCTTATAAGGCCTAGTTCTGGCTAATTGGGGCTGAAAGTTTGACTTTTGATCAAACTTCTTTATTAAGAATAGAAATAAGTTTAATTTGTAGTAACTATACATAAAACTATGTAATTCTACTGCCGGCTATTGAAAACCTCGATTTCTCCCTGTTTAGGCCCTATTCGGTTCTTATAAGGCATATTTCAGACCAATCGTAACTAAAAGTTGACTTGAAAACTATGTTAATTTGTAGTAAATGTACATAAAAAACTATGTAATTTTGCTCACTTGCTCTTGAAAACAATGTTTTCTTCCCGTGTGAGCCTTGTTCGGCTCTGATATGGCCTAGTTCAGGCCAATCAGGGCTGAAAGTTTGACTTTTGGGCCAAACTTCCCAATTAAAACTAGAAACAAGATTAATTTGTATTAATTCTACATAGAACTATGTAATACCACTGTCAACTCTTGAAACCATATTTTCTTCCAGTTTGGGCCCTAATATGCACTTATAAGGTTTGACGTTTGGTCAAACTTCCTAATTAAGCCTTAAAACAAGTTTACTTAACAGTAATTATATAAAAAAACTATGTAACACTACTCTGGGTTCTTGAAAACTGCATTTTCACCCGTTTGAGCCCTATTCGGCTCTTATAAGGCTTAGTTTAGGCTAACTAGGGTTGAAAGTTTGATTTTAGCTCAAACTTCCCAATTAACACTAGAAACATGGTTCATTAGCAGTAATTGTACATAAAAACTATGTAATACCACTCTCACCACTTGAAAACATGTGTTCCTTAAGTTTGGACTCTATTTGGCTTTTATAAGGCATACTTCAGGCCAATCGGGGCTAAAAGTTTGACTTTTGGTAAAACTTCTCAAAATTAAGACTAGAAACTATTTAATTAGTAGTAATTATAAATAAAAACTATGTATACTACTCAGCTCTTAAAAACCTCGTTTTCTCCCCGTTTGGGCTCTAATTTGCTATTATAAGGCTTAGTTCACTCCAATCGGGGCTGAAAGTTTGACTTTTGGTCAAACTTCTCAATTAACACTATAAACAAAGTAATTAGTAGTAATTATACATAGAAACTATATAATACTATTCACAGCCCTTGAAAACCATATTTTTCTTCCGTTTGGTCCCTATTCGGCTCTTATAAGGCCTAATTCAGGCTAATCGGGGATGAAAGTTTGACTTTTAGTCAAACATAGAAATAAGTTTAATTAGTTGTAATAATATATAAAAACTATGTTATTCTACTCCCATATCTTGGAAACCTCGTTTCTACCTGTTTGGACTTTATTCGGTTCTTATAAGGCCTAGTTCAGAATGATAGGGGCTAAAAGTTTGACTTTTGGTCAAACTTTCCAATTAACACTAGAAAAAGGTTAATAAGTACTAATTGTACATAAAAACTATGTAATACCACTCTCAGCACTTGAAAACCTTGTTTTCTCCCTTTTGGGTCCTATTTAGCTCTAATGAGGCCTAGTTCAGGCTAATAAGAACTGAAGGTTTAACTTTTGGTCAAACTTAATAATTAAGACTAAAAATAAGTTTAGTTAGTAGTATTTTTACATAAAAATTATGTCATACTACTCTCGGCTCTTGAAAACCTCATTTTCTCCTTGTTTGGGCCCAATCGGCTCTTATAGGGCCTAATTCAGGCTAATCGGGGCTGAACGTTTGACTCTTGGTCAAACATTTCAATTCACACTAGAAACAAATTTAATTAATAGTTATTGTATATAGAAACTATGTAATACCATTCATTGTCCTAGAAAACCATGTTTTCCTCCTGTTTGGTCCCTATTCGGCTCTTATGAAGCCTAGTCCAGACCAATCGGGGCTGAAAGTTTGACTTTTTGGTAAAACTTTCCATTTAGATGAGAAACAAGTGTAATTAGTAGTAATTATACATAAAATTATTTATTACTTCTCCTTGCTCTTAGAAACCTTGTTTTTCCCGTTTGTACCATATTCGGCTCTTATGTTATATGGTCTAGTCCAGACCAAACAGGGCTGAAAGTTTGACTTTTATTCAAACTTCTCAATAACACTAGAAATAAGGTTAATTAGTCGTAATTGTAAATATAAACTATGTAATACCATTCACAGCCCTTGAAAATCATGTTTTCCTCCCTTTTGGTCCCAATTCGGCTCATATAAGGTCTAGTTCAGGCTAATCGGGGCTGAAAGTTTGACTCTTGGTAAAACTTCTCAATTAAGATTAGAAACTAGTTTAATTAATAGTAATTATACATAAAAACTATGTATTATTACTCTCGGCTCTTGAAACCTCGTTTTCTCCTCGTTTGGTCCTTAATCGGCCATTATAAGGTCTTGTTCAGGCCAATCGGGACTGAAAGTTTCACTTTTGGTAAAACTTCTCAATAAGATTAGAAATTAGTATAATTAGTAGTAATTATATATAAAAAACTATGTATTACTACTCCGGACTTTTGAAAACTGTATTTTCTCTCCGTTTAGACCCTATTAGGCTCTTATAAGGTCCTTTTCTGGCCAATAGGGGCTAAAAGTTTCAGTTCTGGTCAAACTTCCCAATTAACACTAGAAAAAAGGTTAATCAATAAAAATTGTATATAGAACTACGTAATACCTTTCTCGGCCCTTGAAAATCATGTTTTCCTCCCGTTTGGTCCCTATTCGGTTCTTATAAGGCCTACTTCAGGCTAATCGGGGCTGAAAACTTGACTTTTAGTAAAACTTCTCAATTAATACTAAAAACTAGTTTAATTTGTAGTAATTATACATAAAAACTATGTATTACTACTCTCGGCTCTTAAAAACCTCGTTTTCTCCCCGTTTGGGCTTAATCGGCTATTATAAGGCCTAGTTCACGCCAATTGGGGCTCAAAGTTTGACTTTTGGTCAACTTCCCAATTAACACTATAAAAAAAATTAATTAGTAGTAATTATACATAAAACTATGTAATTCTATTCACGGCCCTTGAAAATCATGTTTTCCTCCCGTTTAGTCTCTATTTGGCTCTTATAAAGGCCTAGTTCAGGCCAATCGGAGATGAAAGTTTTACTTTTGGTCAAACATAGAAATAAGTTTAATTAGTAGTAACTATACATAAAAACTATGTCATTCTACTCCTGGCTCTTGAAAACCTTGTTTTCTCCCTGTTTGGGCTTTGTTCGGCCCTATAAGGCCTAGTTCAGGCTGAAAGGGGCTGAAAGTTTGACTTTTGGTCAAACTTTCCAATTAACACTAGAAATAAGGTTAATTAGTACTAATTGTATATAAAAACTATGTAATACCACTCTCAGTACTTGAAAACCTTATTTTCTCCCGTTTTAGTTCTTTCGGCTCTAATAAAACTGAAGGTTTGACTTTTGGTCAAACTTTATAATTAAGATTAAAAAGAAGTTTAATTAGTGGTAATTATACATAAAAACTATATCATACTATTCTCGGCTCTTGAAAACCTCGTTTTCTCCCCGTTTGGGCTCTTATAAGGCTTACACAGGCCGATAGGGGCTGAAATTTAAGTCTTAGTCAAACTTTTCAATTAACACTAGGAATAAAGTTAATTAGTAGTAATTGTACATAGAAACTATGTAATACCATTCATGGCCCATGAAAATCATGTTTTCCTCCCGTTTGGTCCCTATTCGGCTTTTATAAAGCCAAGTTCAGGCCAATCGGGGCTAAAAGTTTGACTTAAGGTAAAACTACCCAATTAAGACGAGAAACAAGTTTAATTAGTAGTAATACATAAAACTAATTATTACTTCTCCTTGCTCTTGGAAACCATATTTTTCCCCTTTGTACGTTATTCGGCTCTAATGTTATAAGGTCTAGTCCAGACCAACAGGGCTGAAAGTTTGACTTTTAGTCAAACTTCTCAATAATACTAGAAATAAGGTTAATTAGTCGTAATTGTACATATAAACTATGTAATACCATTCACAGTCCTTGAAAACTATGTTTTCCTCCCTTTTGATCCCTATTCGGCTCTTATAAGACCTAGTTCTGGCCAATCGGGGCTGAAAGTTTGTCTCTTGATCAACTTTCCAATTAACACTGAAAACAAGGTTAATTAGTAGTAATTGTATATAAAAACTATGTAATACCATCACGGCCCTTGAAAACCATGTTTTCTTCCCGTTTAGTCCCTTTTCGTTTCTTATAAGGCCCAATCAGGGCTGAAAGTTTCACTTTTGATCAAACTTCCAAATTAAGAATAAAAAAAGTTTAATTTAAAGTGGTTATATATAAAAACTTTGTAATACTACTCTCGGCTCTTAAAAACCTCGTAATTGAAACTTTCAGCTCCTAATTCAGGCCAATTGGAGCTGAAAGTTTCAATTTTAGTCAAACTTCTCAATTAACACTAGAAATAAGGTTAATCAGTAGTAATTGTACATAGCACTATGTAATACCTTTTACGGCTCTTGAAAACCATATTTTCCTCCCGTTTAGTCACTATTCGGCTCTTATAAGGTGTAGTTTAAGCCAATCGAGGCTGAAAGTTTAATTTCTGGTAAAACTTTCTAATTAAGACTAGAAACTAGTTTAATTAGTAATAATTATACATAAAAACTATGTGCTACTGCTAATGACTCTTGAAAACCTTATTTTCTCCCTGCTTGGGCCCTAATCGGCTATTATAATGCCTAGTTTAGGCCAATCGGGACTGAAAGCTTGACTTTTGGTCAAACTTTCTCATTAACACTAGAAACAAGGTTAATTAGAAGTAATTATACGTAAAAACAATGTAACACCTTTCATGGCCTTAGAAAATCATTTTTTCCTCCCGTTTGTCCCTATTCGGCTCTTATTAGGCCCAGTTTAGGCCAATCGGGGCAGAAAGTTTGACTTTTAGTCAAACTTCTCAATTAAGACTAGAAACTAGTTTAATTAGTAGTAATTATACATAAAAAACTATGTATTACTACTTTCGGCTTTTGAAAATTGTATTTTCTCCCCGGTTGGACCTTATAGGCACTTATAAGGACTAGTTTGCTAATCAGGGCTGAAAGTTTGACTTTTGGTCAAACTTTCCAATTTAATATTAGAAACAAGGTTAATTAGTAATAATTGTATATAGAAACTATACAATACCACTCTCAGCCCTTGAAAATCATGTTTTCTCTCGTTTGGGCCCTATTCGGCTCATATAAGATCTAGTTCAGGCTAATCGGGGCTGAAAGTTTGATTCTTGGTAAAACTTCTCAATTAAGACTAGAAACTAGTTTAATTAATAGTAATTATACATAAGAACTATGTATTATTACTCTCGGCTCTTGAAACCTCGTTTTCTCCCCGTTGGGCCTTAATCGGCCATTATAAGGTCTTGTTCAGGCCAATCGGGACTGAAAGTTTCACTTTTGGAAAAACTTCTCAATTAAGATTAGAAACTAGTATAATTAGTAGTAATTATACTTAAAAACTATATATTACTACTCCTGACTTTTGAAAACTGTATTTTCTCCCCGTTTAGACCCTATTAGGGCCTTCTTATAAGGCCCTTTTCAGGCCAATAGGGGTTAAAAGTTTCAGTTCTGGTCAAACTTCCCAATTAACAATAGAAAAAAGGTTAATCAATAGAAATTGTATATAGAACTACGTAATACCTTTCTCGGCCCTTGAAAATCATATTTTCCTCCCGTTTGGTCCCTATTCGGCTCTTATAAGGCCTACTTCAAGCCAATCGGGGCTGAAAACTTGACTTTTAGTAAAACTTCTCAATTAAGACTAGAAACTAGTTTAATTTTTAGTAATTATACATAAAAACTATGTATTACTACTCTCGGCTCTTGAAAACCTCGTTTTATCCCCGTTTGGCCTTAATAGGCTATTATAAGGCCTAGTTCACGCCAATTGGGGCTCAAAGTTTGACTTTTGGTCAAACTTCCCAATTAACACTATAAAATAGATTAATTAGTAGTAATTATACATAAAAACTATGTAATTCTATTCACGGCCCTTGAAAACCATGTTTTCCTCCCGTTTGGTCTCTATTTGGCTCTTATAAGGCCTAATCAGGCCAATCGGAGATGAAAGTTTTACTTTTGGTTAAACATAGAAATAAGTTTAATTAGTAGTAAAAACTATGTCATTCTTCTCCCGTCTCTTGAAAACCTCGTTTTTTCCCTGTTTGGGCTTTGTTCGGCTCTTATAAGGCCTAGCTCAGGCTGATAGGGGCTGAAAGTTTGACTTTTGGTCAAACTTTCCAATTAACACTAGAAATAAGGTTAATTAGTACTAATTGTGCATAAAAACTATGTAATATCACTCTAAGCACTTGAAAACTTATTTTCTCCCGTTTTAGTCCTATTCGGCTCTAATAAGGCCTAGTTCAGGCTAATAAGACTGAAGGTTTGACTTTTGGTCAAACTTTATAATTAAGACTAAAATGAAGCTTAATTAGTGGTAATTATATATAAAAACTATGTCATACTATTCTCTACTCTTGAAAACCTCGTTTTCTCCTCGTTTGGGCCCTAATCAGCTCTTATAAGGCTTACTCAGGCCAATCGGGGCTGAAAGTTTAACTCTTGGTCAAACTTTTCAATTAACACTAGAAATAAAGTTAATTAGCAGTAATTGTACATAGAAACTATGTAATGCCATTCATGGCCCTTAAAAATCATGTTTTCCTCCCGTTTGGTCCCTATTCTGCTTTTATAAAGCCAAGTTCAGGCCAATCGGGTCTGAAAGTTTGACTTATCGTAAAACTACCGAATTAAGACGAGAAACAAATTTAAATAGTAGTAATACTTAAAATTATTTATTACTTCTCCTTGCTTTTGGAAACCATATTTTTCCCCTTTGTACGTTATTCGGCTCTAATGTTATAAGGTCTAGTCCAGACCAAACAGGGCTGAAAGTTTGACTTTTAGTCAAACTTCTCAATAATACTAGAAATAAGGTTAATTAGTCGTAATTGTACATATAAACTATGTAATACCATTCACAGTCCTTGAAAACTATGTTTTCCTCCCTTTTGGTCCCTATTCGGCTCTTATAACACCTAGTTCTGGCCAATCGGGGCTGAAAGTTTGACTCTTGATCAAACTTTCCAATTAACACTGAAAACAAGGTTAATTAGTAGTAATTTTATTTAAAAACTATGTAATAACATCACGGCCCTTGAAAACCATGTTTTCTTCCCGTTTAGTCCCTTTTCGTTTCTTATTAGGCCTAATCAGGGCTGAAAGTTTCACTTTTGATCAAACTTCCAAATTAAGGATAAAAAAAGTTTAATTTATAGTGGTTATATATAAAAACTTTGTAATACTACTCTCGGCTCTTAAAAACCTCGTAATTGAAACTTTCAGCTCCTAATTCAGGCCAATTGGAGCTGAAAGTTTCAATTTTAGTCAAACTTCTCAATTAACACTAGAAATAAGGTTAATCAGTAGTAATTGTACATAGCACTATGTAATACCTTTTACGGCTCTTGAAAACCATATTTTCCTCCCGTTTAGTCACTATTCGGCTCTTATAAGGTGTAGTTTAGGCCAATCGAGGCTGAAAGTTTAATTTCTGGTAAAACTTTCTAATTAAGACTAGAAACTAGTTTAATTAGTAATAATTATACATAAAAACTATGTGCTACTGCTAATGACTCTTGAAAACCTTATTTTCTCCCTGCTTGGGCCCTAATCGGCTATTATAATGCCTAGTTTAGGCCAATCGGGACTGAAAGCTTGACTTTTGGTCAAACTTTCTCATTAACACTAAAACAAGGTTAATTAGAAGTAATTATACGTAAAAATAATGTAACACCATTCATGGCCTTTGAAAATCATTTTTTCCTCCCGTTTGTCCCTATTCGGCTCTTATGAGGCCCAGTTCAGGCCAATCAGGGCAGAAAGTTTGACTTTTAGTCAAACTTCTCAATTAAGACTAGAAACTAGTTTAATTAGTAGTAATTATACATAAAAACTATGTATTACTACTTCCGACTTTTGAAAATTGTATTTTCTCCCCGGTTGGACCTTATTAGGCACTTATAAGGACTAGTTTGCTAATCAGGGCTGAAAGTTTAACTTTTGGTCAAACTTTCCAATTTAATATTAGAAACAAGGTTAATTAGTAATAATTGTATATAGAAACTATACAATACCACTCTCAGCCCTTGAAAATCATGTTTTTCTCCGTTTGGGCCCTATTCGGCTCATATAAGATCTAGTTCAGGCTAATCGGGGCTGAAAGTTTGACTCTTGGTAAAACTTCTCAATTAAGACTAGAAACTAGTTCAATTAATAGTAATTTTACATAAGAACTATGTATTATTACTCTCGGCTCTTGAAACCTCGTTTTCTCCCCGTTTGGGCCTTAATCGGCCATTATAAGGTCTTGTTCAGGCCAATCGGGACTGAAAGTTTTACTTTTGGTAAAACTTCTCAATTAAGATTAGAAACTAGTATAATTAGTAGTAATTATACATAAAAACTATATATTACTACTCCTGACTTTTGAAAACTGTATTTTCTCCCCGTTTAGACCCTATTAGGCTCTTATAAGGCCCTTTTAAGGCCAATAGGGGTTAAAAGTTTCAGTTCTGGTCAAACTTCCCAATTAACAATAGAAAAAAGGTTAATCAATAGAAATTGTATATAGAACTACGTAATACCTTTCTCGGCCCTTGAAAATCATATTTTCCTCCCGTTTGGTCCCTATTCGGCTCTTATAAGGCCTACTTCAAGCCAATCGGGGCTGAAAACTTGACTTTTAGTAAAACTTCTCAATTAAGACTAGAAACTAGTTTAATTTGTAGTTATTATACATAAAAACTATGTATTACTACTCTCGGCTCTTGAAAACCTCGTTTTATCCCCGTTTGGGCCTTAATCGGCTATTATAAGGCCTAGTTCACGCCAATTGGGGCTCAAAGTTTGACTTTTGGTCAAACTTCCCAATTAACACTATAAAATAGATTAATTAGTAGTAATTATACATAAAAACTATGTAATTCTATTCACGGCCCTTGAAAACCATGTTTTCCTCTCGTTTGGTCTCTATTTGGCTCTTATAAGGCCTAGTTCAGGCCAATCGGAGATGAAAGTTTTACTTTTGATCAAACATAGAAATAACTTTAATTAGTAGTAAAAACTATGTCATTCTTCTCCCGGCTCTTGAAAACCTCGTTTTCTCCCTGTTTGGGCTTTGTTCAGCTCTTATAATATAAGGCCTAGCGCAGGCTGATAGGGGCTGAAAGTTTGACTTTTGGTCAAACTTTCCAATTAACACTAGAAATAAGGTTAATTAGTACTAATTGTACATAAAAACTATGTAATACCACTCTAAGAACTTGAAAACCTTATTTTCTCCCACTTTAGTCCTATTCGGCTCTAATAAGGCCTAGTTCAGGCTAATAAGACTGAAGTTTGACTTTTGGTCAAACTTTATAATTAAGACAAAAATAAAGCTTAATTAGTGGTAATTATACATAAAAACTATGTCATACTATTCTTGGCTCTTGAAAACCTCGTTTTCTCCCCGTTTGGGCCCTAATCAGCTCTTATAAGGCTTACTCAGGCCAATCGGGGCTGAAAGTTTAACTCTTGGTCAAACTTTTTAATTAACACTAGAAATAAAGTTAATTAGTAGTAATTGTACATATAAACTATGTAATGCCATTCATGGCCCTTGAAAATCATGTTTTCCTCCCGTCTGGTCCCTATTCTGCTTTTATAAAGCCAAGTTCAGGCCAATCGGGTCTGAAAGTTTGACTTATCGTAAAACTACCGAATTAAGACGAGAAACAAATTTAATTAGTAGTAATACATAAAATTATTTATTACATCTCCTTGCTCTTGGAAACCCTATTTTTCCCGTTTTTACCTTATTCGGCTCTTATGTTATAAGGTCTAGTCTAGACCAAACAGGGCTGAAAGTTTGACTTTTAGTCAAACTTCTAGAAATAAGGTTAATTAGTCGTAATTGTACATATAAACTATGTAATACCATTCACAGCCCTTGAAAACTATGTTTTCCTCCCTTTTGGTCCCTATTCGGCTCTTATAAAACCTAGTTCTGGCCAATCGGGGCGGAAAGTTTGACTCTTGATCAAACTTCCCAATTAACACTGAAAACAAGGTTAATTAGTAGTAATTGTATAAAAAAACTTTATAATACCATCATGGCCTTTGAAAACCATGTTTTCTTCCCATTTAGTCCCTTTTCGATTCTTACAAGGCCCAATCAGGGCTGAAAGTTTCACTTTTAATCAAACTTTCAAATTAAGAATAAAAAAGTTTAATTTATAGTGGTTATACATAAAAACTTTGTAATACTTCTCGGCTCTTAAAAACCTAGTTTTCTCCCTGTTTTGGCCCTATTCAGCTCTAATAAGGCCTAGTTCAGGCCAATAAGGGCTTAATGTTCGACTTTTGGT
This sequence comes from Agave tequilana, assembly GCA_038442645.1. Lineage (NCBI taxonomy): Eukaryota > Viridiplantae > Streptophyta > Magnoliopsida > Asparagales > Asparagaceae > Agave > Agave tequilana. Next base: position 4,010 of record JAVJIF010011754.1, on the reverse strand, counting down.
CAAACTTCCTAATTAAAACTTAAAACAATTTTAATTAGTAGTATAGGGCCCTAATGGGAAACCGCCTTTTCACCCGTTTGGGTCCTATTCGACTCTTATAAGGCCTAGTTTAGGCTATCAAGGGCTTAAAGTTTAATTTTTGGTCAAACTTTCCAAAATTAACATTAGAAACAAGGTTTATTCGCAGTAATTGTACATGAAAACTATGTAATATCACTCTTAGCTCTTGAAAATCATGTTTTCCTCTTTTTTGGCCCCTATTTAGCTCTTATAAGGCCTAGTTCTGGCTAATTGAGGCTGAAAGTTTGACTTTTGATCAAACTTCTTTATTAAGAATAGAAATAAGTTTAATTTGTAGTAACTATACATAAAACTATGTAATTCTACTCTCGGCTATTGAAAACCTCGATTTCTCCCTGTTTAGGCCCTATTCAGCTCTTATAAGGCATATTTCAGACCAATCGTAACTAAAAGTTTGACTTGAAAACTATGTTAATTTGTAGTAAATGTACATAAAAACTATGTAATTTTGCTCACTTGCTCTTGAAAACTATGTTTTCTTCCCGTGTGAGCCTTGTTCGGCCCTGATATGGCCTAGTTCAGGCCAATCAGGGCTGAAAGTTTGACTTTTGGCCAACTTCCCAATTAAAACTAGAAACAAGATTAATTTGTATTAATTCTACATAGAATATGTAATACCATTGTCAACTCTTGAAACCATATTTTCTTCCCGTTTGGGCCCTAATATGCACTTATAAGGTTTGACGTTTGGTCAAACTTCCTAATAAGCCTTAAAACAAGTTTACTTAGCAGTAATTATACAAAAAACTATGTAACACTACTATGGGCTCTTGAAAACTGCATTTTCACCCGTTTGAGCCCTATTCGGCTCTTATAAGGCTTATTTTAGTAGGCTAACCAGGGTTAAAAGTTTAATTTTAGCTCAAACTTCCCAATTAACACTAGAAACATGGTTCATTAGCAGTAATTGTACATAAAAACTATGTAATACCACTCTCACCACTTGAAAACATGTTTTCCTTAAGTTTGGACTTTATTTGGCATTTATAAGGCATACTTCAGGCCAATCGGGGCTAAAAGTTTGATTTTTTGTAAAATTCTCAAAATTAAGACAAAAACTGTTTAATTAGTAGTAATTATACATAAAAACTATGTATTACTACTCTCAACTCTTAAAAACCTCGTTTTCTCCCCGTTTGGGCTCTAATTTGCTATTATAAGGCTTAGTTCACGCCAATCGGGCCTGAAAGTTTGACTTTTGGTCAAACTTCTCAATTAAACTATAAACAAAGTTAATTAGTAGTAATTGTACATAGAAACTATGTAATATTATTCACAGCCCTTGAAAACCATGTTTTTCTTCCGTTTGGTCCTATTCGGCTCTTATAAGGCCTAGTTCAGGCTAATCGTGGATGAAAGTTTGACTTTTGGTCAAACTTAGAAATAAGTTTAATTAGTTGTAATAATACATAAAAACTTTGTTATTCTACTCCCATCTCTTGAAAACCTCATTTTCTACCTGTTTGAACTTTATTCGGTTCTTATAAGGCCTAGTTCAGACTAATAGGGGCTAAAAGTTTGACTTTTGGTCAAACTTTACAATTAACACTAGAAAAAGGTTAATAAGTACTAATTGTACATAAAAACAATGTAATACCACTCTCAGCAATTGAAAACCTTATTTTCTCCCTTTTGGGGTCCTATTCGGCTCTAATGAGGCCTAGTTCATGCTAATAAGAACTGAAGGTTTAACTTTTGGTCAAACTTTATAATTAAGACTAAATAAGTTTAATTAGTAGTATTTATACATAAAAACTATGTCATACTACTCTCGGCTCTTGAAAACCTCATTTTCTCCCCGTTTGGGCCCTAATCGGCTCTTATAGGGCCTAATTCAGGCCAATCGGGGCTGAACGTTTGACTCTTGGTCAAACTTTCCAATTAACACTAGAAACAAATTTAATTAATAGTTATTGTACATAGAAACTATGCAATACCATTCGTGGTCCTAGAAAACTATGTTTTCCTCCCGTTTGGTCCCTATTTGGCTCTTATGAAGCCTAGTTCAGACCAATCGAGGCTGAAAGTTTGACTTTTGGTAAAACTTCCCAATTTAGACGAGAAACAAGTTTAATTAGTAGTAATTATACATAAAATTATGTATTACTTCTCCTTGCTCTTAGAAACCTTATTTTTCCCGTTTGTACCTTATTCGGCTCTTATGTTATATGGTCTAGCCAAGATCAAACAGGGCTGAAAGTTTGACATTTATTCAACTTCTCAATAACACCAGAAATAAGGTTAATTAGTCGTAATTGTAAATATAAACTATGTAATACCATTCACAGCCCTTGAAAACAATGTTTTCCTCCCTTTTGGTCCCTATTCGGCTCTTATAAGACCTAGTTCTGGCCAATCGGGGCTGAAAGTTTGACTCTTGATCAAACTTTCCAATTAACACTGAAAACAAAGATTAATTAGTAGTAATTGTACATAAAAACTATGTAATACCATTCACGGCCCTTGAAACCATGTTTTCTTTCCCGTTTTGTTTCTTTTCGATTCTTATAAGGCCAATCAGGGCTGAAAGTTTCACTTTTGATCAAACTTCCAAATTAAGATTAAAAAAAGTTTATTTTATAGTGGTTATATATAAAAACTTTGTAATACCACTCTGGGCTCTTAAAAACCTCGTTTTCTCCCTATTTTGGCCCTATTCAGCTCTAATAAGGCATAGTTCAGGCCAATAAGGCTTAATGTTCGACATTAGGTCAAACTTCCAAATTAAACTTAAAACAATTTTAATTAGTAGTATAGGGCCCTAATGGGAAACCGCCTTTTCACCCGTTTGGGTCCTATTCGCTCTTATAACGCCTAGTTTAGGCTATCAAGGGCTTAAAATTTAATTTTTTGTCCAGCTTCCCAATTAACACTAAAAACAAGGTTAATTCACAGTAATTTTACATGAAACTATGTAATATCACTCTTAGCTCTTGAAAATCATGTTTTCCTCTTATTTGGCCCTTTAGGCTCTTATAAGGCCTAATTCTGGCTAATCGGGGCTGAAAGTTTGACTTTTGGTCCAAACTTACAAATTAGATAGAAACAAATTATTAGTTATAGTTTATACATAGAATCTATGTGAACTACTCCCGAATCCTGAAACTATGGTTTCTCCCCGTTTGGGCCCTATATGGCTCTTATAAGACCTGGTTTAGGCCAATCGGGGCTGAAAGTTTAAACTTTTGGTAAAACTTCCCAATTAAGACTAGAAACAAGTTTAGTTAGTAGTAATTACACATAAAAACTATATAATACCACTCTCGACTCTTAAAAACCTCATTTCCCCCTGTTTGGGCCTTGTTCGGCTCTTATATGGCGGCATAGGGCCAATCGGAGATGCAAGTTTGACTTTAGGTCAGTAATCCCAATTAACGCTAGAAATAAAATAAATTAGTAGTAATTGTACATAGAAACTATGTAATACCAATCTAAGCTCTTGAAAATCATGTTTTCTTCCGGTTTGGGCCATATTCGCTCTATAAGGCCTAGTTCAGGCCAATAAGGGCTGAAAGTTTGACTTTTAGTCAAACTTTCCAATTAAGACTAGAAATAAGTTATTTAGTAATAATTATACATAAAAACTATATAATACTATTCCTGACTTTTGAAAACTGTATTTTCTCTCTGATTGGACCCATTAGCTCTTAAGGCCTAATTCGGCCAATAGGAGCTGAAAGTTTTAATTTTAGTCAAACTTCTCAATTAACACTAGAAATAAGGTTAATCAGTAGTAATTGTACATAGCACTATGTAATATACCTTATACGGCCCTTGAAAACCATATTTTTCCTCCCGTTTAGTCACTATCCGGCTCTTATAAGGTGTAGTTAGGGCCAATCGAGGCTGAAAGTTTGATTTTTGGTAAAACTTTCTAATTAACACTAGAAACTAGTTTAATTAGTAATAATTATACATAAAACTATGTG
>JAVJIF010011753.1:0-135844 GCA_038442645.1 Agave tequilana | reverse complement strand
CATGACAATGGCCCTCAATTCGCGAGCCAATCATTGTTTCAGTTTTGCAATAAGTACCGAATTCATAATGTCACCTTAACCGCATACAACCCCGATGCTAATGGGTTAGCAGAAATATTCAACAAAATGATCATCAAGCTCCTCAAAAAGTTCATCTCCACAAAAAACGAGATTGGAATGAGAAGCTCGGTGAGTGTCTTTGGCCCTAGCGAACTACGGTCCGAACCCCAACATGCAATACGTCTTTTTCTTTGTATACGGATGTGAAGCAGTTATACCCTTAGAGATTCAAATATCATCACTTCGTATTACTCTAGAAACCAAGATGACTGATGAAGATAACCATCAGTTATATCTCCAAGAATTTAAAGCGCTAGACTAGAAGCGATTACTAGCTCAACAGCGTATTGAGCTTTATCAGGCTCAATTCTTAAAGGCCTTCAACAAAAAGGTCAAAGAGAGAATTTTTCAGACAGAGATTTGGTCTTAACTGTCAGATGACCTATGGTCATAATACATAAGTCCAAAGGCAAGTTCCGACCTAAATGGGAAGGACCTATGTAGCAGAGACAGTCTACTCAAATAGAGCATATCGCATATCCAATCTAAACAGTAACATGCTTATAATGCCATAAATGACAAATTCTTGAAGAAATATCATCCATAATCAAGTTAACATTTTAGCTCTGATCATTAAGGATCCCTTTAAAGTCAAGCTGATTGAACATCGCGGTGTCAACATTAAAAGCATTATAAAAGATTCCATGAGCAGCGTTAGTTGCTAACTGACATCCCCACGAAATTATGTAAAGCAACAAAATGATCCTAAGCCTCTAATGGGTAAAGATAGAGGAAAAAGTTAGCTCTTAAGCCCAACAAAAAGTCCTCGACAACTCATTGATTAGTCTCTAAAACTGCATATTTCATTTCACATCTTCACATTTACTTCATATTAAATTTTGCTAATAACACCTCTCTTGCATGTTTCTAGGTCCATGGTGTGCAATGAAGAAGAAGACCCAAATTATCATTTAATTAGTGATTAAAGGCCTACAAAGATAGCCATTGGCTTTGGAGAGTGATTTCGTAAAAACTGGGGGCTAATTTCTAGAAATCAGAACATCCAGCCGACAGGGGGACAGGAGAGGATAGCGCAGCAGGCGGCGCCGCGCAGCCGGCCGGCCGCCCTATGGCTGCGAAAACGCGACCATAGCCGCGTTTCTTCTGTGGCTCCCTTGTGGAGCCGCACGCCACGTACAGTATCCCGGTTTTCCCCTTTTGATTGTAAATACCCTGGGGTTTTTTTCAGAACCGGGAGAGGAGTTTTTGAGTAATTTTTAGGTTAGTTTTAGGGCTTTTCATGTTGTAGTTTAGGGTAGTTTAGTTTAGTTCTTCTTCTTCTTCCTCCCTTGTATTTTTTATTTCTTGTAGATCTTGTAATAAGAGAGAGAGTGATACATGTTTGGAATGCAAGAGTGCTTGTAATAGAAGGTGACAAGTTATGAAAGGTGCTCTCTTTACCTCTCTTTATTTTCTATCTAACTCTTTTTATATGTTTAGCTAATCTTTTCTCTCATGGCAACTAACTACTAATCACTAACTAGTTTAACTTCTAATTTGATAATCCACATGAATCTAATAGCCTTTACTTGATCTTGCTCTTGTAAGAGCCATTGATGGCTCATGATGATGGATCTAACACTCTAACATCTAAATCTCTAATAAGCTAACATTACTTTATTTCATACTTACTCTTATTGGGTTTTGATGATTTAAGTGTAGCTTGCACTTGTTGGTTGAATTTGGATTTGAAAGTTAACATATGAGCCATGCTTTGTAACGCTCTTGAACAAAGGACTAGTGATGGCCAATGATACATGTGAGGCAACTATCACTAAGAGGTTAGCATGTTGGTGGAGTCATTAGTAGTTAATAGCAATGAGTTTTTTTTCTTTTCACTTTGTTTTAGATATATCTCAAAAATCACAAATATCTTATCTTCTATGTTTCCCACTTCTTTGTGTTTCACCCTTCTCTTTTTTTCATTCTTTGTTTTCCTTTCTTTTCATTCTTTCAAACATTGAAGAACTTTAATACACACGTGAATTAACCTGTAAAGCTTCTATCGCCTCCCATCCTTATGGATTTGACTCGTTTTAGCCTCTATGCTATAACAGAAGATCGAGGAAGCCAAAGCACACACCCTTTAACTCTTGATTTCAAAACATACACTTTTTATACGCGATTTTCCCCCGATCAAATTTTGGCGCCGTTGCTGGAGATGAGAACGGTTTGATTTCATATTTTTGTTAACTTTTTTTTTGTTTTTGATGTACAAGTCAAATTCTTTAGCATTGCAGAAGTCCACACTTTCTCTTGTGTGGTTGGGTAATTTCTTATACATTCTTATATTCTGCTGCTAGTTTTTGTTTATATTACCTATACAAGGTAATAATTTTAAGAACTAAAATATAGAAATTGGATACTTTAAAACAGTATAGACATTTGCATCTAGGCACGTTCAATTTCAATTTCAATATACTGTATTTTGTTCTTGTGTTGTTGTGATCTTGATGGAGGTGTACATATTGCATAGCATATAGTTAGGACAAACACGTGGGTGATTTACTCGCTTTGTGTATTCATTCTTATCTATATTGCACACTTGCACGAATTGAACTTAAGGGTAAAACCAATACAACATAAGGTGGGGAAGTCATTACCCTCTCTTGGCCCAAAAATCACCTCCCCACTCACACAACCCAAGCCTTAATAAAAATTGCTAGACGTTGGCCCCTAGGGACATCTCGGACTCATTTAAGAGATTGACTTAAGGAGGAAGTTGTTAGAAGTTGACTCTTGTCAAATCGGTGTCTAAGCTTGGAACTGAGAGACGAAACCTCAAAGAACAGTGGTTTGACATAATTAGGCCCATTGCTCTGGAATGAATACCTCCCACTGATCTTGCCTCTACCTGGCCGATTAACTCGTAGTCAGATTCTGACAATGTACCCCTCGTGGACAGTCTAACCAGTTAGGAGTCGTCTAGGTCTAAGTCAACCCTAGCATAGACTTGTTTTCTTTTTCCTTGTTTGTTTGTTTACTTGTTTCTTTTTCTTTTTGTAAATTGTGAAATGGATTTTAACAACAATAATTCTTTCAATCATAATATGAATTCATATTTCACTCTGACCTCATTTGACACGGATAACTCCAACCTGGCTATGTACAATATGATCCAACCAAATATGTCAAGTTGGGATTATCCGACTCAATATGACCCATATTCCCAATCCTATGACTAAAATTTTCAAAATAATTTCCACTCTTCACAGAGTTCATAGGAATTTATCTCCCCCGAGTCAAATTTTCAACCACATTGGCCACAATTTTCACAATATTCATTCCCCAATTCTGCTTCATATCTTCCTTTTCCTGAACCACCAATTGAAGAGAAATCCTTATTGCAAAGGACCTTGGAAGAAGCGATAGAGTCCAAAAAACAATTTGAAAACACTATGGCCTCATTATGTCCACAAAATTTTCAAAATTCATATTGTTCTTTTCCAAAACCAATCAAAGAAAAATCATTGTGGGAAAAAATTATGGAATTTGTGAAAGAGACCGAGCGAATAATACAAAATATGAATAATTTCTCATGTCCATTAGATGTTCATATGACTCAAGAATCATGCCATTTTAGAAATCCAGCTTCAATTTCATCATACCAACCTGAACTTGACCAACATCCAATTCCTGATACCTTGGCAAGTTATCCATTTCCTGAAATTGAACTTGAAGATGAATGTGAACCAGAGCTTCAATTTAGCGATTCGAGTCTAATCCTTGAAGCAATATTGACTCCTGTAGTGTTACCTAAACTAAGTAACGTTCTTGAGCCAGTTTTGATTCCCATCATTCCTGAACTTGAATCAACCGTTTCACCCATTCACATTCCTTCTGTGGACGAAAATCAAGATTCAATTTTTTAACATCCTTTTGAACTTGCCTAAAATTTTGAGAACCTCCTTGATATTTTAGCAAGTTATCCTTTTCCCGAAATTGAACTTGAACCTGAATGTGATCTTGAACCTCATGTGAGTAATTCTATTTTACTTTTTGATTCATTAATGACTCCGATATCTTTACCAGATTTTTTTCTTTATTCTGGAGTCAACATTGAATCCTGTACCACTACACTGTGAATTAGAATCACCAATATCTTATGATCACACTTCATTGATGGGGAAAGTGTGTGAACATCAATTCTTTGGTTGGACCCTATTTTTAACCAATTTCGACTCTCATTATTGACTTTCGACTTGATCTGAGTCAAATTTCTGAGTAGGTATCGGTTTTTATTCCTATTCCATTTGAGTTCAAATCAATCATCTTCCAAAATCACACTTCCTTGTTGGACAAGATTGTTGAAGAAAATGACTCAGTAATTATTTTTAAAAATTGAAAATTAGATGGGGATAAACTTTTAATGAAGACCATCCACTCAATCATTCATTTATTGGGTCATATTAGAGAGGTCATTGGTGGGTTCCTTCAAAATTCACATTATCCTGATTGGGTAGCAACGCTTGGCCCAATCAGACCACAACCGGAGCCACCACCATGAGGTAATTGTCCTTCCCTTCTCATTTATTTCATGTATATACACATTCACGATGCATTGAGGCAATGCATGAGATAAGTATGGGGGAGGGTTTACGTGTGGGCTAGTTTTAAATTTTCTTTTTTTTACAATTCTTCTTAGGCAATTTTTAGAATTTTCTTTTATATAAAAAACTCTCTTCTTTTTCTTTTTATAAAACTTTTTGAAACAAGATAAATAGTTTTGATTTATTTTTAAGAAATTAAGATTATCTTAGGAATTAGGAAGACCTAAAATTATGAATTTTTAAATGAAGTCAAAATAATAGATCTTGTTTAAATTTTAGGATAAGAAAGTAAGATTTGACAGATAATTTGATCTTAAATTTTTTACCTTAGATTTATGCACTTCACACTTATACAATTTTTGAGATTGAAACAAAGACTGAAAATGCCATAATATATATATATATATATATATATATATATATATATATATATAATATATATATATATATATATATATATATATATATATATATAAAATGATGATAATAAAAAATTACTTATTGAAGTTGGGTAATTATGCCTCATGAAGTATGATTATTCAAGCCTTAAACGGTGGATAAAAATAAAATAATCTATTTTAGTTTTGTGGCCTTGTTTACTCGAGTCCTTAAATCCATGGGATGTTTTCTCATCTGGTGCCCTAAGATCATCTGGTTTGGGAGTCACCGGCTAAAGGTTCACTACACGGGTAAATAAGAAAGCCTAAGAAAACTAAGGGAAGAAAAAAGAAAGAAAAAAATAAATATACGCAAATCAATGGCATAAAAGTTAGAGTCGATATCCCAAAAACCTTCACTGTTCACAAAGTGCATATTTTTCTAAGAGTTTTATGAAAGATCAAAGAGTCAATTCAATTTTAAATTCTTACATTTAATTTATAACAAGATTTTGCATTTTGACTTAGTTTAAAGAAGAATAATTTCTGGTTAACCTCTAACCTTGGATCACTTATATTTTCACAAAAATACTTCAACACTTTTCTCTATTTCAAAATTGTTTTTCAAAATACTAACAATTGATTTCTTTCTTTATGGATTTTGTGGATATAATCCGCTGAAAGCCCTGAGGAGACAAAACTCCTCCTCTAGGGGAAACCTAGAGGTTTAACGGTTTATTGCACATGCTCAGTGCAATCGCGTCACCTGCGAAAGTGGTATAATAATTTTTTAATTTTTTGTTTTGCACAGGATGAACAAAAGATAAGTGTGGGGTTATGATTAGTCTCTAAGGCTGCATATTTCATACCACATCTTCACATTTATTTCATATTAAATTCTGCTAATAACACTTCTCTTGCATGTTTCTAGGTCCATGGAGTGCAATGAAGAAGAAGACCTAAAATCACCATTTAATTGGTGATTAAATGCCTATAAAGATAGCCACTGACTTTGGAGAGTGGTTTCGTCAAAACTGGGAGCCAATTTCCAGAAACCAAATATCCAGCCGACAGGGGGACAGGAGAGGACAGCGCAGCAGGGGCGCCGCGCAGGGGGCAGTCCTATGGCTGCGGACGCGGCTCCCTTGTGGAGTCGCGCGCCAAGATTTGACGCGCGGCTCCGTACAGTATCCTGGTTCCCCCTTTGCCTATAAATACCCTGGGTTTTTCAGAACCGGGGAGAGGAGTTTTGAGTAGTTTTTTAGGTTAGTTTTAGGATTTTTCTTTCCATGTTGTAGTTTAGGGTAGTTTAATTTAGTTCTTCTTCTTCTTTCTCCTTGTATTTTTTATTTCTTATAGATCTTGTAATAGGGGAGAGAGAGTATGATACATGTTTGGAATGCAAGAGTGCTTGTAATAGAAGGTGACAAGCTATGAAAGGTGCTCTCTTTACCTCTCTTTATTTTCTATCTAACTCTTTTTACATGTTTAGCTAATCTTTTCTCTCATGGCAACTAACTACTAATCACTAACTAGTCTAACTTCTTATTTGATAATCCACATGAATCTAATAGCCTCTACTTGGCCTTGCTTTTGCAAGAGTCATTGATGGCTTATGATGATGGATCTAACACTCTAACATCTAAATCTCTAACAAGCTAACATTACTTTATTTTATGCTTACTCTTATTGGGTTTTGATGATTTAAGTGTAGCTTGCATTTGTTGGTTGAATTTAGATGTGAAAGTTAATATATGAGCCATGCTTTGTAACGCTCTTGAACCAAGGACTAGTGATGACCAATGATACATGTGAGGCAATTATCACTAAGAGGTTAGCATGTTGGTGGAGTCATTAGTAGTTAGTAGCCATGGTTTTCTTTCTTTTTCACTTTGTTTTAGATATATCTCAAAAACCATAAATATCTTATCTTCTATGTTTCTCACTTCTTTGTGTTTCACCGTACTTCTCTTTTTCATTCTTTGCTTTCCTTTCTTTTCATTCTTTCAAACATTAAAGAACTTTTAACACACACGTGAATCTACCAGTAAAGCTTCTATCGCCTCTCGTCCTTATAGATTCGACTCGTTTTAGCCTCTATGCTATAACGGAAGTATCGAGGAACCCAAAGCATACACACTTTAACTCTTGATTTCAAAACATACACTTTTTGTGTGCAGTTTTCCCCTGATCACTCATCATGCTGAGGGGATAGCATGGGTAGCCCAACTCAAATAGTAGTTGGTAAAAACTTACCAAACCCGTTGATAGCTGAGGATTTACTAAAAGTCCTAAGGGATCTGCTCCCATTTGATTCCTCCAAAATCCTCTACCAATTTCCTTTCATGGAATAGTGGATCCACAAAACAAATAAGTCCTGATAAAGTTTTTACCTCTGACTTTTCCTTTGTTTTAGAAGTATTACTCTCCTATCCCGACAGGATTGTATTGATTCCTAAACAAGTTTTAGGAACATTATCTTCTCCTACCAATTCCAATCCATGGAATATAAGACCACAGTCTTACAGAAGACTATATTCATTTCCTCAAGGATATGAGTCGTAAATTAAAACTATCATGCTAAAGCTCACGCCTCTGATAGTAAAACATTTTGATTATCCCTGGCAGATCCTGCTAATATTCACAGTTTATAAAACTTCACTTGCCATTCTCTGCCATAGAATGGCCGGTCCACTCAAATTGTTGTTACGTTCAAACACCTATAACAGTAAATAAATTCTTGTCAAGTTAACAGTATACCTCTGACAAGTTGCTTTTATAAACCCCCAAGTAGAGAAGTTGTCACGATCACTTTGAACAAAATCTCCTTCTAGTTTCCCTGTAAAAAATTTGGTTGTTACGTTAAAGATTACCTCTGACAACTTTTTAGAAAATAATCATCTCCCAATCGAATCTTAATAGAATTTTTTATGTCACATTAATGAATACCCCTGACATCTTAGAGAATGCTAAACTCTCTATAATCTCTCATGGGATCTGTTTTTCTAATTCCTCAGCGAGTTTTTAATAGATTCCCCTTGGAGTCTATTATTGCTCTTTTCAGTCCCTAGTGGACTCTTCGGTTGTCACGTTAACAGTATATTTCTGATAATTTTTTCCAAATAATTCCCCAGAGAATACTATTGTTCCCACAGAATTCAAAATCAAATCACATTCCCTAGTGGAATAACTCTTTTTACCATCATGTCTAGCCTGTCACCTCGGAACGATAGAAATTCTGAGCTTGGTGGCTTCTCAATCAGTTATGTCCACATTACCTCTGAACCGACCGACATAATCAAGTCTCATTTTCCAGTCTGGTAGGGGCTGCCCCTTTGCTATTATGTTCAGTTCGTCATCTCTGAACGGAAGGGCTCTAAGTCTGGTAACTCCCAATCGGTTATATCCATATTACCTCTGAACTGACGGGTACCTTGATTTCTCCCCTTTTATGGTACTCAAACTGTCATGTCCAGTTAACCACCTTTGAACAAACGAGTCAATAACCTTGTTCTCTTTTCTCCCGTCAGGGCTGGGAGTTCTTACTGTCAAATTAATACGACTCTCTAAATAGTGGAATATGAGCCTGGTGTCTCTTAGTTGGTAATATCCAAACTACCTTTGAACCAACGGGTGCCCATATCTAATTCACCTTTACAGTCCCCAGTGGGTTACCTTGATTTCTCTCCTTTTATGGTACTCAAACTGTCATGTTCAATTAACCACCTTTGAACGAAAGAGTCCATAACCTTATTCTCTTTTCCCCCGTCAGGGCCGAGAGTTCTTACTGTCAAGTTAATGCGACTCTCTGAACAGCAGATTGTGAGCCTGGTCTTTTAGTTGGTCATGTCCAAACTACCTCTGAACTGACGGGTGCCCAGGTCCAGTTCACCTTTGCAGTCCCCAGTGAGCTAACTGTTAAGTTACTACGACTACCTCTGGCAGCGGATTCGAAATTTAGTGTATCTTAGTCTATTATGTCTAATTAATCACCTCTGAATAGTCGGGTTCCTAAAACTGGGTTCACCTTCATTTTGTCATCATGTCCAGTTCGTCACCTCTGAATGATAAAATCCTGAGCTTGGTGGCTTCTCTATCGGTCATGTCCAAGCTATCACCTCTGAACCGACAAATAGCCAAGTTTTCCCTTTTCGTTTACTGTTATGTCCAGTTAGTCACCTCTGAACAGTAAACACTCCGTGTTTGGTTATATCTAATCAGTTATGTTCAGTTTATCACCTTTGAACCGATAATTACCCAATTTCACCATTCTTTATCGTTATGTCCAGTTTATTACCTTTGAACGATAAAATCTCATGTCTGATGATTCCTAATCTGTTATGTCCAGTTTGTCTCCTCTTAACTGACGGATCTCCAGACTTAATCTTTTTGGATTTAGTGGTTGCTAACGAATTCCTAAATCTACATTCTTTTAATCCTCGGTGGATTCTTATATTTGACTGACTTTATTATATTCTTAACCTCTGAATAATTTCAGTCACATTTGTAATTCTTTGAAAATTCAACTTGATGAATTTTCTCCCTTTTTAGTTCTTTCAAAGAACTTTATACTAAGTTTTCTTCTATAGGGGACTATACAAGCAAACAAAGAAGACATGGAGAAGAGCAAATGAGTCAAAAGCGAATATTTTATTGATTCAAAAAGAAGAGATACATAGAAGTTACATTAAACTGGTCTCTTATATGATATGAGTTTACTCTTAAGAGAAGACAGTTTTTATTTTCTATTCTCTTTAACCTTAGCAAGAGGCTGCAACTTCAGATCTTCTGGGTTAATGACCGCCAGCTGAGCCAAGTAAGCCTGAGTCTCGCTATCATTGCCTTTTTCTTGGCCTCCAGCTTGATGACTTGATCGCTCTGAGCACTCAGCTGTTCTAGCCGAGCATTCTTCTCTGCGTGCACCGGATCAGTTTTAGATATAAGAAAGTTGGCTCTCTTTATCATCACTTCTGTCTTCTCAAGCTGTTCATTGGCATCAGCAAGTGCATTATTAGAAGCATCAATCGTGTCGGCAATCTTGATCCTCTCAGCCTCCAGGGATTTCAACTCCTGGAATTCTGCTTTTAGCTCCTGTTGCATCTCTTCATAAGTCTTTTGTATATGATCAGAGAGATGCTTGACCACCTCTTCAACAAATGGTGTCAGATTCGAGCTATTCAGGCGACGCCACTCGCCCACATCTTTCTCGAGATCTTCCATTATCATCTTCAAAGAGGCAGCTTGATTGGTTCCTTCAAAATCCTTGATAGTCTCCATGTTTCGCTAAGGACAACCTTTAAAACTCGAACGGATTGGTTGAACCCTTCAACACCAAAGAGGTGCATCTTTTCAGACTCTTGTAGAAGGTGTCAATCATCTCCATCACGAACTCCTTCTCAACTTCTATCACTCCAGGCAAGCGAGTAAACTTTGAAGGAGGGGTCTCTGAGAGTTTGGTGGTCACGATTGTTGAAGGCGTCATAGAGGCAGTCGTCAGCTCAACAGAGGAAATAGGTAGCAGCCGAGGAGTTTTCATGGAAACAGGCATGCTGGCTACCAGAAAAGTAAGGCTGGTAATCTTGGGATCCGGCTCAACAACCGGCGTTGGAGAGTCTGGGCTGGTAATTACTTTTAAGCAACTAGCGGCCGAAATTGGAGATGTGGCAGGAGTGAAAATCGGCTCTGGTGGACTCAAGCTGAAACCCAGTCTGCCCTGAGATTAGTATGATGGAAGGCGCAGATGTTGCCTCATCGGTCATCGTCCAATCGCTAGTGGAAAAGGGTCGACGTTGAATGATGCTACGATAAAGAATATCGATCCCCGCAATGTCCAATATGATGGGAGCAGTTGCCTCCTCTTTAGATGGCCCCGCAGTGTGAATGGTCAGCTCTAAGGTTTATGCAAAAAAGATTTGGAGTTAAAGAAAGAAGACACGGTATATGAAAAAATTGATTGCTAAATTCTTACGATTATTACCTAAAAGAGTTGAGGTATCAGCAATAGTCACCCCAGTGCTGATCGTCGTAGCAGGAATAGTCTCCATAAGGGAGGTGACCCTAGAAGCAACAATTTCAGCCGAAGTCACCTCATTGGTAAGGGAATCCACCTTGCTACTTGACATGTCCCCTAGTGTAATTTCAAGAGGCGTGGTACTCTCAGCAGCGGTAGTCGCAGCAAAAGCCTCCCCAGCACCTGGTTCCTCGGTAGGTGGCTCAATGGTCAGTCTTCTTTCTTCAGGGGTTTCCAGAATCTCCACATCTTCAGATTCATACCCGAGAGGGGTGACCTCACCCTTCTCTAAAGTAGTGGAAGCCCCACCAGAAGGCCCAACATCTAGCTTTTGATCCCCAGGGCCTTTAGAGACAAAATACGTTACTTCATCCCCCTCCTTGTAGGTGAAGAGATCGTCAAGTTATTCCTCTTCTCCATTCTAAGTTTCAACACCTGCATCCAAGATTAAGATACAAAAGGATTAATCAAGAAATGAAGAGAAAAAGATAAAGGAAAATGAGGTGAAAAAAATCAAGCTTACGACTCCTTTAGGGTTCCTTTCTGACCAGGCAACTTGATAATTAATGAAGGGGAGGGACTTCTGCTACATACTCACTCACTGCAGCAACAGAAGCCTGTCGAGCATCTCGACAAGCCCTCTTTACCACCTGCTTCTTACGAGGCTCTTTCTGAGTAGCCTTCTTTCTGGTGAGTTCTTTAGGGGCGGGCTCCTTTGGTTCTGGCTTCTTCCGCTTCTGCTTGAAGTCGTGTCGCGATCTTTTTCCTCTTCCTCTTCTTCAAGTGGAGCTTTACTTGCTTCGCTAGTAGCTTCTGGAGCGGTTTCTCCACACCGACATCCTCGAAGCGAGGACTCTCAGTATCTGAAACTTCACGTTCAGCTTCAGCTAAGAACTCCGGGAGACCTGGGACTCTAACTCGCTTCCCTGACCTTACTCTGTCACCTTCTACTTCAACGCTTGAAGATAAGTTTAGTCCCGATTGAGTTGATGTTGAATTCTGAAGGGTTGGAGTTGGAGGTTTGATACCATTGACAAAATCCTAGCGACGTCAATAGATTAGGGGTTAAGTTTAGCATGCAAAATTGAGCCTCGCTACAGTCGATAATGAAGTGTCTCCAGGCTCTGGATCCATCTATCAAGCTCCCCATAAATGCCAGACGAGGATTAGGATTGCCAACATAAAGCTGGTCATATCCAAGCTGACGAGCGAAGCGGCTGGGGTGTACGGTCCCAAATAACAGATATCTACGCATCTACAGTAAGTGGGATGGTCGGATACTGATCAGCCACTTAAATACGCCCTGCCCAAGTGAGGATCTTTCATCCCCCACATCATAGAATTCTTCATCATATCCAGCACCGGGAATGGAGGGAAAGCATCTGTAGAGGTTGTACACATCATAACGACGTACCAGTTTTCGTACCCCAGCTATGTAGGTCCGCAACCACTGTGACCCCTCAAAGCGACAAAGATGCACAAAGCGTGCACCTTTCGACGGCTCTTCTCCAGGTTGGATAATGGCGGGATAGTGTAATGCGAACCACGCCATCAGATATGTGTAGGACATTTTCACTCTAAGGCAGGGTCCGTTGCGAGGAAGCACTTGCTCCATTCCTCTCTTGGTAGCCGGTGGTCTACAGAAAGCTTATGTCAATGTTTGGAGACCATCCTGGATGCCGCGACCATGGCAGGAAGCAACCCAAGAGGGACAAGCTGGACAGTAGGGAGAAGCACCCACGATAAGATTCCATCATGCGGAGGAGACAAAAAGACACATTTCTTTAACCAAACCGACATGAAGCCGGCAAGGAAAGCTTTTGAGATATGAGATGTTTTGCTTGGCGATGAAAGCTCTTAAACCTATCACCCTTTTCATAGATCCCGTCATCCTCCTCCAGAATGTCATCTTCATGAGCACTGGATATTATCTTCTAGTTGATATCATCGTGTAGAATCGGGAATTGAATGTTTTCTGGGGCACCGTCTAAAACTGGGAATAGATAATCTGCCTAGACCTTTATTCCATTCGCGTTCTGCCTAGACCTTTATCCCATTCGTGTTCCCACGAGTATTATGGACGTTGTAGAAGTGACACATCAATTCTCGATATGTCTCGAACATCTCCGGGTCATCCTTCTTCATCTATTCCAGCTCCATTGTGCAGGAGAAATACTCGTACGGCATCGAGCCCATTAGGAGGTTGATATTTCCCACATCTCATGCAACACCAATCCTAATTCACCGACTGCGTGAAGAAGCTCCCCTAAACTGAACAATACAGCTTGAAGATGGCAAAGAAATTAGGCACATTGATTTCTATCCCATAGTATGTGGCCCTAATTGCTTCATGGAGTCCAATCCTCATCAGCTCTCCCTCAAAGTGTTCCAAGACATAGAGCGCCAAGTCCCTCCACCAGGGCTTTAGAGTAGGATGTACCCAGCCGAAGCCCTGAAATCCCTCGTCGGGTAGTGGCCTTTGATCTTGATGAACTGGTTTAGGAAACTTTGGGCCATCGCCGGGTTTTCTCCTATAAGAAGGTCTTTCCCTATCCTCCTGAGATGCATACCGAGTACTGCCCTAGGTGACCCGCAGCAGTTATAACCGTTCAGCGTCAAAATTCTAACGTGAACAGAATCAGTAGACCGCGTCACCAACAGTCTCATCTTCCGCAATGTCATTACCGATTGGGAGAACGAGAGTGGGAAGTGCCGCCTGCTTGACGGAAGATAGTACTTCTCGTCTTCCACAGTGAAGATCCACTGACCTTCCCCGAAAAGTAGTTGTTGGTCAGTATCGGGTGCTGCATCCCTGAACATGAAATTCGGTTTCCTATATACCACATGGTTATGATCTTCGAGCGGGGCGGTGATTAATATGCTCCGGATAATATGCTCATAAGCCGTAAGAATTAAGGCGTCCCTTTCTGGTGTACTCCTGTAACTGAAAAGCGAGGCCTGGCCTTGGAATCAGAAGCGCACGTTTCCATCCATTTCTCTGACTATTCCAAACAAACTATTCAAAGGTCCCAGTGCATAGTGTACTACAAAGCAACAAAAGACAAGCATGCTAATAAATCAAAGAAAATAAAAGTACATGAGCCTTTGGCTGTATTGAGCAGAGAAAAGGTCAAGGTGGAACCTCGCCTATATGTCAAGGCTAGCCTCCCCTAAAAAAGGCCAAGGATAGCCTCGCCTATGTGACAAGGCTAACCTCGCCTAAAAAGGTCAAGGCATAGCGCCTATACGGTAAGGCTAGCCTCGCCTCCGGAAGGCCAGCCAAGCCTTAAAAAAGGCCAAGTAATAGCCTCGCCTGTATGGCAAGACTAGAACGGCCTTTAAAAGATCAAATAATAGCCACGCCTATATGGCAAGGATAGACCGCCTTAAAAAGGCCAAGGCATAGCCTCGCTTATATGGCAAGGCTAGCCCAGCCTTAAAAAGGTTAAGGCATAACATCTCCTATATGGCAAATCCAGCCACACCTTAGAAAAGTTAGCCCCGCCTCAGAAAGGTCATCCCGACCTTAAAAAGGTTAAGACATAGTGTAACGGTCCCATTTTTTAACAATCTCAATTGACACAAAACGTCTATATTGATCAACAGATCATCATATTCATCTCCAATATTCTTGAAAATTTCGGCAGCATCTCCTTTGTAAATACTGATATGTCTAAATATACATTTCACGTCACAATAATTTCAGCCAACACCAGCCTACTTATCTTTAATCCAAACATATTAACCAATTCAACTTCCATCTGTGCAATCATAATAATTTTCGGTTCCCAATGGCCTACTTATATGAAAATAAAAATATTGAACAATCGAGAGTACCCCTCTCGGCCTCCACAGAAACAATGCAAAACTAACTGTAAACTCCCACTCATCATAATCATCATAATCTAACTCGCCTCCAAACAAGCCTGGCATGCTATGAGTATACACTGAATAGAGTTATAAACATATACAACAAGAGAATAAATAACTAATCACACATAAACTCACAAATAATACATTCACTCTTATTGGGGATTCTCATCAAGATGCCCATGGCCATAAGCTTGACCTCTGCCTCATTGCGACCTGAAAAGTAAGGAACTGAGGGGGGTGAGCTCAACAGCTCAGTGAGGAGAGTCAAAGGAATTTAAGAAAATGGTGAACATAGTCAAAAAAAAAGCATGATTATTCAAATAATAAGGGTAAATCTGGAAGAACAAGAAAATCAGAGAATCGATGACATCACATAATTTAGTAATCACGACAATGGTCTTCATAATCTTTGGGGACGATCAGATTCTTATGGTCATAATTCTCAATTACTTTCTCGAGGTTTCATTCAACATTGTTGGCCCAAAGGCCATTATCCCAGTTATTTTGATGATAACAAAACATATTTAGTTATGTATTTAACATTTGTGTTTCAGAATATTTCAGGTTATTTAACAGGTTGTTTTTGACGGCTCCGCTAAAAGACTCACACATTTGGAGTTCGCCGCAAAAATGAAGATTCCCAAGCTATGCACAATTAGGATGCTTTGGGATCAAGATGATGATATGAAGATCAAGACAAGACCAAGACAACAAAGAAAAATAAGAGTTGTATTTTTACTTTTATTTTAGATATTTTGTCAAAGCTAGATATTTGAAGTAGAGCTATGGGATTATCACACACACACACCTCTTAGCTAGGTTCATGGCTTCAAAAAGATTTTCAAATTCCATTTTCTAACTTAGATCTAAAGAGAACATATTTTGGAAATAAGATTTTTAGAAAAACAATAGTTTTGGGAAAAACAATTTTTATGGAAAAACAAGTTTCTATCAAAAGGATTTTTATCAAACTATTTTAACATGATAGAAGTATGACACATGCTCATACTCTATGTTTTTACAAGTTCCAAAAATCCTACCCAAGACCCAAATCCAAAACCCAAGATTTTCTGGTTCTGGAAGTTCTGTTTTTCAGAACTCACAGTGACCGGTCGACCGCCCGGTCGACCGATGTGCACAATACTGTGCACGTCTATATCAGTCGACCGACCCGGTCGACCGATGTACACTTGCTTTCACAGGAGTTTTCGGTCGACCGACCCGGTCGACCGATGAACCCCAACGGTCACATTTTTGACCGTTGGCGGTCGACCGACCCGGTCGACCGGACTCTGTCAAAAGTTCTGACAGATCCAACAGCTATTTTTTCTGACTGTTTTCTCTTTTGGGATTTGGTATCAACGAATTTGTGAGGCTGTTTTTGACCCCTATAAATAGAGGGTCACCTCATATTGATTGGACAACTATTGCAAAACAATTTTAGAGCCATCAAGAAGATTTTACAAGAGATTTCTAAAGATTTCCAAGCTCTTCTTTTTAGACAAGATTTTCTCTCAAAAGCCAAAATTCCAATCACCCATCTTGAAGCCTACATCTCTACTTCTCTCTAGCTTAGCACTACACAATCCCATATATCGACATCTACATATTTGGTTCTAGGATTGTGCTTAGTGAGCTTTTGTAAAGTGATCAAGTGTTGATCACTCTTTTCTTACTTGAGTGAAGTTGTAGAGGCATCGGCCTCAAGGCGAGCTAGTGTGCTCAAGGTGGTGTTGCGGCATCACGAGAGACGGACAAGTGTGTCCTTATATTGTTGATCTAGTGGGATCCTCAATAGTGGAAATCCTTCAAGTGTGAAGGCGGGGACGTAGAGCGTGGCTCGAACCTCGGAAACAACTCCTTGTGTTTGCGTTTGATCAAATCTCTCTAAAATCTATCTCTTTATTACTTGCACCTTTATATTGTCTATTACTTGCAAGA
Organism: Agave tequilana; assembly: GCA_038442645.1. NCBI lineage: Eukaryota > Viridiplantae > Streptophyta > Magnoliopsida > Asparagales > Asparagaceae > Agave > Agave tequilana. The sequence goes on along the minus strand of JAVJIF010011753.1, from coordinate 118,973 downwards.
ATTTGTGTATTGTGCTAATTGTTTAGTTAATTTTTAAATTCCGCATTATTGCCATAATTCATATAGCCATCACCTATTCACCCCCCCTCTAGGTGATTTCAAACATATTATAGAATTTATGAGTTGTATAGAACCATTTTGTTTAACTATCTAGTTTATTACCTAATTGATCTTTGTATACACATGTATTACACATGTGTCTAGAATCTTCTCCCATTGTGATACGCCAATCACAGTAACTAAATTATAGGCGTAAATTATACATCTAAATAACACATGCATCACCAATTACACATGTATATCATAGAATCATATCATACTTCACTTGCCAAAGCAACACATCATATTTCACAATATTCACATGTATATACAATTCACACATAAAGTGTGGAATTCTCCGTCTTCCCCTCCCACCGGCTCCCGCCCAGCCCCTTCCTCCGTAGATATAATATGTGAAACAATAACACCGTCTTCCCCTCCTGCCGGCTCTCGCCCGACCCCTTCCTCCATATATATAATTATATAAATAATAACACAGTCTTCCCCCTCCTACCGGCTCCCGCCCGGCCCCTTCCTCCATTTATATGTAAGTACGTAACACCGTCTTTCCCCTCCTACCGGCTCCCGCCCGACCCCTTCCTCCGACAACAAGAATGCAATAGGCATATATGTATATACATACACACATGAATAATAACCATTTTATCACAATACGATAAGTCAACCAGTTATTATAGTTTACTTCTCAGCTCATCAATTTTTCCTTCAAAGAATGTTTGTGGTTCACGATATGAGAGTATATATGTATAAGTATAGATTAACATTGTAGTGATCTACTCGCCTTATTTACATAGGTCGAGTTCTCATTCACATTATCAATACTTAATCTTCTTAATCATATTATGTATATATATATAACCTAAATATTACAGATGATCAAGTTCATATCAATTTTCAGTGTACACACATATCCTGACATCAGACCCTCAATACATATATCAATCATTCAACAACACATAAACAATTGTTAACCTCCCCGCCACTCATTATTTAATCATATGATTCGGTCTTATAATTAGTCATGTTTCTCCTTTCATACACTCGATATTTGGTTAATGAAGTTACTTAATCTGCCAACAATGTTCCTAGTTTTAGCACAGTTGCTAACTATAAACAGTCCAAAACTGGTTACCGTTGCCTTAGTTAATATGTCTTATTTCTCATTCATTTTTTTTCAAGACAGGTTCTGAGAGTTCTTATAGTCTCAATTATTTATGAACTCGACAATTTGAGTTGTATACAATTTTATTCATTTGTCTTGATGTTCATATTTATCATGAAGTCCGCTTTATTTGAATAGTATCAATGCCTTAATCACATGCCCAGTGAACATGTTATAATTATTACTATTGGTATTCAAAAATCTGGTCTGGCATCACTTAGCTTCCAATTAAGTTTTTGAATATATATGTGTGTGTGTGTGTGTGTGTGTGTGTGTGTATCTTATTTCACAAGTTTGAGATGTAATAAAATTCGTAAATAACCATCACACGCACACGCGCGCGCACAAAGGTATAGGTAATTTAAATTAAAGACATGGTTCACAGGTCTAACTGAAAGTTCCTGTCATCCCAACTCTATATGATCCATTATGTTTATTCAACTTCCAGTAATAGCAAAGGATCACCAAACTATCATAGCACAAATAAGTATTAAAAATTCGATAACCATAAATTTTCAATCTGTAGCGTCCTAATAAACAACAAGCTTGTGATTTTGATGAGTATGCATAAGTTCTCAACTTCTCGCTTTCTAATGACTGCACCAGGATTCATAAGTTTTGACGGATGTATATGTATCCATGATTTCTTTCTAATATGATGCCAAGTCACAACTTCTACTATAACCACAAGTGGACAATTTATTGAGCTCCCTTTTATTATTTTATTTCCAGAAGACTAAAAGGAGGATATCCAGAAATTTATGAAGAAATATTATAGAAAGAGTGCGTTTTTCTTTTCAATCCAGCTACTCATACTTCACAAGACAGTTTGAGTTACCATAACAGAAAAGAGGTAGGAAATGATAACAACGGTGATCAAAAATCTAAAGAACATACTAGAGTGTATGAAAACAAATCTACACATGAGATGTCCACTGCTGAGAACGATCTGATGGGGAACGATAGGATGATATTAGGATGTCGACCATATAACATTCTCTCTCTAAAGAGGGATAAGATTAATACTAAGAGTCTTGATCTGAGTTTGTTATCACTTTATATATGGTATATAGTTGGACTAGAAACAAGATACATAATACCTTCAACAAGTGCAAATTGACACTAATACACCAAATTGGATTTAAGTTCAACAATTCATATCTTTTCGCGAGCTTGAGTATATTAGTGCTCTAGTTCCCTCCTGTTGGCCCAAAAGGTTACACTCTCCATTTGTTTAGAGTTTTGATGATAACAAAACACTTAAGAGCTATATTGGTACTAATAAGTTTGTTCAAGATGAGTTTCAGGTTAGTAATATTTTGAAGGCCATTGTTTAGCTTTCGCAAGACTTTCTTGGTTCATGGAGCAAATAAGGCAAATGGCACAAGAAGGAATGTTCATAGAAGAAAAGGATCTAGCATGACATTGCATGGCTCAAGACTTCAGTTTGGCTCAAGAGACTTCATTAGTTTTGTTTTTAGTTTTATAGTTTTGTTAAAGAATAGTGGATAGGTTGAAGCTCAAATACACGCACATAAATTCAATACGTTTGGTTTTTGATTGAATCGGTTTTGGATTTCAAGTACATATATCGGGTTTTGGATTTGAAGCAGTTTTAGTTCTGCTGATTTGCTTGACACCTTTTTACTTTTCTTATCATAACTTTTTATTATTATATTCAAATAATATGATTCAAATTTCATTTCAAAGATAACTTTCAGATCTAAATTTCTTATTTAATAATCATTTTCAGATTCAAATTTTAAAGATGTCAAATATTTGGTTGAACTCTGTTCTTGTTCTGAAAACAGCTTACAGTTTCTGTTTTGACACCTGTCAGTGTTTTATTGATAACTTTCTCATCCAAACTGATATTGAGTTTATTTTAGTTGCATTAAAAATAAGACTTAAATATCTACAAATTATTCCTATATATCTTGTTCTGAATTCTAACGTTTGAAGCCTGAAAAATGTGCTCAAAGTTGACCAATCTGTCAGATTGGCAGTAATGGCTAATTTTCTGGAGGCTGATTTTTAACATGTTTTCAAAATGTGTTTAAGTTTAAATAAAACGTGGTTAGCTATATTAGAGGGTCAATTTCTTCCTCTTATATTCAGGTAAAACTTTTCTATGTTTATTCTTCCTCAATCCTATATAAAGGGGTCATTAGGGTAGAGGTTTTCACAACAACAAGCATTGGCAAAAATATTCAAAGTTTTCAAAGGCTTTCAAAAGAGTTTGGTCCTTGGTTTTTGTGCTGAAGAATCTCTCATCGCTGAAGTTTTATTTTCTAAACTCTCTGAATTTCATTTTCTTTTTCCACTTACAATATTTGAGCTTCAATTCTAACCATTGTTCTACAGGGTTCTTATAAGGGAAAGAGGCTTTTGCAAAAGAGAGTTTGTGGTCTTTTGATCACCAAGAAGTACTTGTGTTCGAGATTGTGGAGTTGGGTACTCCGATGTGATTGTAACTCTTTGTGAAGTTATAGTGGTTAGAAATCCTTCTGGGTGAAGGCGAGGATGTAGAGCTGGGTGCTCGAACCTCGGAAAATTTCTCGGTGTTTACGTTTGGTTTACTTGCTCTTATCTCATGCATTATATTCTTTGCTTAAATTACTTGCTTGTATGCAATTGCAATTAATTTTTAAATTCCGCATTAAGTTCACTAGATTAGCATTATCACCTATTCACCCCCCCTCTAGGTGATTTTAATTGGTATCAGAGCCTACGCTCCTGATATTAGGTTTAACCGCCTAGGAGTGATTTGCTAGTCTACATTTGCATTTCCATTTGCACACATTTAGTTTGCACTCATGGATAGCCCTCCTATGTTTGACTTTTCTAGACATGATACTTGGAAGGCCAAGATGAGTTGTCATTTAAAAAGCCTAGGACATCTAGTTTATCAAGCCACTACCAAAGAATCCTTCCCCAATGATAGCAAACATAGAAAGGCCAATGCATTAGCCCTTAAGACACTTAGAGCATCTCTTAATAAAGATCTATTACATGTATTTGCTCACTATGATTCAGCTTTTACAGTTTGGAGCATCTTGGCTTCTTCCGAGCTACCAAGGATCATCAATAAGTTGAGGAGATCTAGGAGAGACAAGTCCGACGAGTATTGCCTCATGTTCCAAGGGAATGACTCCCTTGAGGTACAATCAGAATCTCAACTAGATGATAGCTCTAGTTCCTATTGTTATGGGTGTTTAGAAGTTCAAACTTTAAATATGGAACTTGCTACAAAGCTTGAAATTTTTTTAGAAAAACATGATCTTTTGAAAAAGAAAAGTTTTGAACTAAAAGAAGAAATGAAGGATTTGTGTTCAAATTTTGAATTGATTTTGCAAGAGAAGGAAGAGATTGCTAGTAAATGTGACTCACTTAAATCTCAACTTGCCCTTGCCCTAAAGGAAAATGAATTTTTGAAAAACAAAAATGATTGTGATGATGTTGTGAAAAATAATGAGATTTTATCTTCAAAATTGGATTTTATTTTAAAAGATAACCATTCTTTGAAAAATGAAATTGATTTCATTACTAAAGAATTAGATCTTGTTTTAAATAAAAATAAATCTTTAAAAAAGGATATAGATAATCATGTTTGTCATGCTAGTGTAGCTTCTTCATCTAGCACATCTATTGCATGCTCCACTTTATCTTCAACTATTGAAAATGATATAAATATTTTGAAGAAAAGTGTTGATTGTTTGGGCTCCACTTTGAGCCATTGTGCCATGAACCACACACGCTTGGAATCCTTGGTTCGAAAGAAACAAGTTTCATCTTTGCATGCACACCTTCCACGGCATACACATACTTCCCACGGTCACCACCATCACATGTATGCTCATGTGTACACATGTACACATTGTGGACATAAGGGTCACCTTACTAGATTTTGTTATGATCGTATATATTATAAAAATTTAGCAAATAATGTTGTTTGGGTTAGGAAAGGTACTAACCCCTATGGACCCAAAAGAAAATGGGTACCAAAGACCACCCCTATGGTTTTTGATGTAGGTGTGGGATCTCGCATCACGTGAGAGTGGCGATACCTTGAAGTGGATGCGTTCCGTGCCTAAAGAAAAACAATTTGAATGCATCACTTTCAAGGGGAGTTTGGTGGAGAGGACCACCATTGGTTTGGAGAACTAGAGAGGTGCCTTCATCGGTTTTGGTATCAATCTCTAACTCCCGTTTATATTTGCATGTTTTTTTTCATGTCATTGATTTATAACATGTCATGTTTTATTGTTCATTATGCCTATGCCATGTTTATTAGAATAGTGATATACTTGTTAGTTATTTGAGACACTCTTGTTTAAAATGGACTTATATCATTGTGTTCTCACTTTATTTTTATAACTAATATGTATGTCCTACATCTAATGTACATGCATATGCATAATGATCATATGGATGCTTATGATTTTTGTTTTCATACTTCATGTTTTGATTAGTATGTTAAATGCCATGATTATTAGACCATTGACATGCATGTATAGCTTTTGAGTTCACCCATGTTTATATTGACACATATGTTGTGTTCTCACCCTTGTTTAGCTATCGTGTCTTTCATAGTTCTATTAGCATGTGGATTTACATAATGATTGTTTCATATTTGTAATGATGATTTATGTCCCATTTTATGCTACATGATTTGATTAATTGTTTAGATGTTAGTTTTCATTAAAACTAGGATATATACTTGTACATATTATGGGCCACAAATAGATCATTATATGTTTGTGCTTGAACGCTCTTTTGTACCCATTAGATGTGCTAGTAAAGTCTAGTTTTGATGATTCATGCATTCTAACTTGTATTCCCTATTTTGGATATGTTTTATGATCTTGTGTTTTAACTTCATGTATATGTTTATTTTGTCAAACTTTAAGATATACATGTATACCCTTTGAGTCATTTGCTTTTCATGCAAATCGTTATTATGGACTTAAATTGTGTTTAGAGATATGTATGTATACTTCTTGTTTTGTCAAAACATACATATGCCTTGAAGTATAAATTGGGTTTAATGAAAATTTAGTTTTGATAAGTCTCATGTTTTCATGTTTAAAGGAATACCTTAATTGAGCTTAAGTGCATGTTTTCATGATAGTGTGTTTCACATTACACTTGTAACTCTCCTCATTTGATGGTTTCTCATGATTTTGTTTTCATGAGTATGATGTGTGCTATATAAATTTTGAGTATTTTTAGTGCCATGTGATTTACATGTGTTTCATGAAAAACAAGTTTGTTTTATTCCTTACTTGAAGAATTTCGTACTAGTTTACAAGTTTTTCCATTTAACTAGTTGCTATATTCTTCGTTTTGGTAGAGTTTTTCAAACATACTTTATGTTCAAACCTATTTTTGAAAACCCTACCATCTAAGAGCGGTTGGTTGGGCGACCATGCCTTGTATGTTATTATTGAAAATCATTTTAAAACATGTGCATGAAATGGGTGGTAGGTTATATGAGGTATACACTTGATCTTATTATTGTTTCAATTGGTATCATTGGATCGTTTCAATTGGTATCAATATTGACATTCTTTTTGTATACTCATATATGTTTAATTTGTACTCAATAATATCACAAATTTTAGTTTTGCCAAACTTGATTTTTAATGAATATCATATTTAAATTGATTAGTTTTCAATTGGTATCCTAATACAAGCTTATGCATCATTTTAATTGGTATTTCATAAAGGGGGAGAAAATTCGTATTTTATCTCTCAATTGATATTTGGTTTACCTTTGTTTTTCACTCCCATACTTTATGATGAAAAATGATTTAAAGGAAAATTAATATGGATTTTAATTTGGTATCATATGAAAAATACTTACAATTGGTATCAAGATGTTTATTTGTTTACTTTCTATTGGTATCAAGATGCATGATTTTTAATTGTTTATTTACAAAAAGGGGGAGAAGTATTTTGTTGTTTTTATACTTCGCTTATTATTTTTGTTTTATTAATAACAAGAATTTTTATATATTGATTATCTTTCAATTGGTATCATGATTAACTTTATTGATATTTTTTTTGGAAGAATATGTTTTATTGCTTACTTGGACCCCTTTGTTGATGATTGACAAAAAGGGGGAGAAGTATTTAAGTTTATATGCATATTTATACAAGAACATAGTTTGGTTAGTTTGATTTTTTATTGGTATCAAGAGCATTATTTCAGAACATGTTCATGTAAAGATTTATTTTAGTATTAAAAGCTTGTTTTATGCATATCTATGCATTGTCATTATTTATTGGTTGTTTCCTAACCCTTTTTGATGTATGACAAAAAAGGGGAGAAGTATTGGTGATTTCATGTTTTGGTTTCATATTTTGTACATGTTCATATTTTGTACATGTTTATCTCATATATGTTTATGTAGGTTTCATGTTTTATACATATTCATATATGTATATGCTTTCATGTTTTATACTTGATAAAATAGAGTATCATTTGAGGGGGAGTTTTTATATCCCTTTTATATCTTGATAATATAACCTATTTGTTTTGTCATCATCAAAAAGGGGGAGATTGTTGGCCGAAAAGGTTACACTCTCCATTTGTTTAGAGTTTTGATGATAACAAAACACTTAAGAGCTATATTGGTACTAATAAGTTTGTTCAAGATGAGTTTCAGATTAGTAATATTTTGAAGGCTATTGTTTAGCTTTTGCAAGACTTTCTAGGTTCATGGAGCAAATAAGGCAAATGGCACAAGAAGGAATGTTCATAGAAGAAAAGGATCTAGCATGACATTGCATGGCTCAAGACTTTAGTTTGGCTCAAAAGACTTCATTAGTTTTGTTTTTAGTTTTAAATTTTTGTTAAAGAATAGTGGATAGGTTGAAGCTCAAATACACACACATAAATTCAATACGTTTGTTTTTTTATTGAATCGGTTTTGGATTTCAAGTACATATATCGGGTTTTGGATTTGAACCAGTTTTAGTTCTGCTGATTTGCTTGACACCTTTTTACTTTTCTTATCATAACTTTTTATTATTATATTCAAATAATATGATTCAACTTTCATTTCAAAGATAAATTTCAGATCTAAATTTCTTATTCAATAATAATTTTCAGATTCAAATGTTAAAGATGTCAAATATTTGGTTGAACTCTGTTCTTGTTCTAAAAACAGCTTACAGTTTCTGTTTTGACACCTGTCAGTGTTTTATTGATAACTTTCTCATCCAAACTGATATTGAGTTTATTTTAGTTGCATTAAAAATAAGACTTAAAGATCTACAAATTATTCCTATATATCTTGTTCTGAATTCTAACGTTTGAAGCCTGAAAAATGTGCTCAAAGTTGACCAATCTGCCAGATTGGCAGTAATGGCTAATTTTCTGGAGGCTGGTTTTTAACATGTTTTCAAAATGTGTTTAAGTTTAAATAAAACATGGTTAGCTGTATTAGAGGGTCAATTTCTTCCTCTTATATTCAGGTAAAACTTTTCTATGTTTACTCTTCCTCAATCCTATATAAAGGGGTCATTAGGGTAGAGGTTTTCACAACAACAAGCATTGGCAAAAATATTCAAAGTTTTCAAAGGCTTTCAAAAGAGTTTGGTCCTTGATTTTTATGCTGAAGAATCTCTCATCGCTGAAGTTTTATTTTTTAAACTCTCTGAATTTTATTTTCTTTTTTCACTTACAATATTTGAGCTTCAATTCTAACCATTGTTCTACAGGGTTCTTGTAAGGGAAAGAGGCTTTTGCAAAAGAGAGTTTGTGGTCTTTTGATCACCAAGAAGTACTTGTGTTCGAGATTGTGGAGTTGGGTACTCCGATGTGATTGTATCTCTTTGTGAAGTTATAGTGATTAGAAATCCTTCTGGGTGAAGGCGGGGATGTAGAGCTGGGTGCTCGAACCTCGGAAAATTTCTCGGTGTTTGCGTTTGGTTTACTTGCTCTTATCTCTTACATTATATTCTTTGCTTAAATTACTTGCTTGTATGCAATTGCAATTAATTTTTAAATTCCGCATTAAGTTCACTAGATTAGCATTATCACCTATTCACCCCCCCTCTAGGTGATTTTACCTCCCATGTCACTATACTTTATAGCTTCCATAAAATATGACATTCTCCGAAATTTTCTTTTCACAGTCTATAAAACCCAAGAACATAATAAAAATTATCCTGTGGGTAAAGTCCAACGACCTACTGAAATTGCATGTATCTTATTCATGATAAGTTTGTTCAACAAAACTTTTCTCATCTACTTGATTAATTATAATAACTTAACTCTTATCCCCAAATTTTCTAATATGGCTTTTAACTATGAGCCCCAATTTCTCACGGTACAACTTCCACCTATTTGAATTTTCTACAGAGAAAAATATTATGGAATAAGAATTTTACACATTGTCTATGACACAATCTTATCCGGGCCTTCATTTAATCCTATGTGGTTGCATAATATTAGCTATCTTTGAAACTATATTAGTGTCTCCATAACATATAAATTGGAATTTCTCTCTTCCAAGGTATAAATATCATTGCCATGATGCCAAACTTTCCTCGATACTACAACATCAATGAGAGGAGTGACAATATTTGCCTAGAAGAAAAGTTTCAACTCGAAATTTGTGGCAACACGTTAACAAGAATATACTTTGGCACTTCTTGTTCATGTCAAGACTACATTCTGAGCTTCAAATTTTTTAACTCTCAACTCGACCCCAACCTCAGACTCTACAAAAGCCATAAAAGTCTATTCGATCTTCGATTACAATTCGAAACAAATCCCTCAGGAACATTCAGCTCCAACTCTATTGACTCAGATAATTTATGTTCATTTATATGGGATGTTTTCCCTCTTATCTTTCTTGTCCGCAACCAGGCAGGTAACACGGACCTTTCTAAGTGTTAACAACTTGCACCAAATTTAACGTTTCCTCTTCAACCAATATTTATAGAAGCATGTACGTTGTACTTCAAGATAAAGTTATTATGCAATGGGAGTATCATTGTACTACTAATTAATTTTCTACCACATAGCTCACATTAATTTCTCTCAAGTTCATTATATTGTTCCAAACGAATCATTTACTACAAATTAAGTTGTCACTTACTCGGATTACGGATTACTTGCTATCAATTCAACTTCGCATTTTTCATGACAATCAATAACTTTAACTATTGACTTTATTAGAGGAATTAATTTAGCTATTGATTCTTAATTATCTACCCTTAATTAAATTTATCATGCAACTTATACCATCACTCCCCATTGCATTAAGTTGGATTGTGCCTCAAACAAGGCCTAACACTCTCATATGAAGATACTTTGAGAGTGACACGAACAAACCACAACAAATAGCAAGGATAGCTTGAACAAGTCATACTCATAACACCCTATAAATTCTAGGGTTCCAAAGAGAGTACGTTGATAACAATATTTGATCAAAATTTTCAACTAAGAAGTGGTCACATAAATTGACTAAACTTGATTAACTACATAAATTTTCAGCCACCAATTTCAAGAATTTGAAGGGAAGAATCTCACTCACCTTTTGTTTCAGGCCGCCGCCCGAAACCTAGTGTTACCCGTACTTGTCGCTGGCCAAAACCAAAGGAGAAGAACAAGGAGGAGAAGAAGAAGTGAGAGGGCTGTCGCCTAACACTGGTGAAAAACACCTAGAGGGGGGGTGAATAGGTGTAAGTGCTAATCTAGTGAACTAAATGCGCTAGATGCGGAAGCTAATGCAATTCTTGCAACACACTTAATACAACACACAGGTGTAGCCGAATTCCCCGTGAAGGGCTCTGGACTAACTCCTCTTGATTCCCCTTGAATGGGTTGAGGTGCTATGTGAAGCTCTTGTGGTTAAGTATAAATGAGGCACACACACAAGCAAGCCAAGCATATAAAGATGAACAATATAAAAGATGCAAGGCAACACAAACAATATATGATATGAATGAAGTATGATGCTTTGCACAAATAAATGAGAGAGAGAGAGAGTTGAGAGATATTGGATCAAACGCAAACACAAGGATATGTTTCAAGGTTCGAGCCCCTAGCTCTGCATCCCCGCCTACACCACCGTGTAGGATTTCTAATCCACTATAACGTCCACCGAGGACTCCCACCGAGGGAACCTTCACCGAAAAGGATTTGTTACAAAAAGGAGTACCGAACTCCCCTCTCAAACAACCACCTCACAACCGAGGGGTAGGCCCGTAGCCAATACAACAACCAATCCACCTCACACTTGAGGGATACAAACCAACATACAACTCCACCTCACCAAGAGGGAGCAAACACCAATCTCCACCTCTACCAAAGAGGGAGCAAACCAAACCTCAACCTCTACCTAAGAGGGAGCACCCAACAAAGAAAAGGGTTTACAACTTGGAGGCTCAACAACCTCAAACAACCTCTCTTTCTTTTCTTTTTCCCACAAACAAATGATCCTAATAGAATAGGATAGGTGATAGCTCAAGTGTGAAAAAAATAGGTGTTTTTGGAAACAAGCAACAAAGAAAAACTACTTGGGAAAACTCTTGTAAATGATAGAAAATGAAAATCAATACAATCTCCCAAAATCCTAGTTTTCTTTGATTTTCCAAAAACCCAAAACAATAAAGATGAGAAGTTTAAAGCCCAAAAACTCTTTTTAAAACTTGTTTTAAACTCAGGAAAAATTGGAAATTTTTCTCTTGTAAAAACCTTGGCCAAAATCCCAAAGAATTGGTGTTTATATAGGCCCATCAGAAAACTAGCCGTTAGGCTGATGTGGCAGCCTGACAGGCTACCGGTCGACCGGCCCGGTCGACCGCCAACGGTCAGAAATGTGACCGTTGGGCAAACACGGTCGACCGGCACGGTCGACCCAAACAAACAGAGAGCACTGCTCTCAGGCCCGGTCGACCCTGACGGTCGACCGTCCAAAGTCTGCCAAACGTGCACAGATCTGTGCACGTCGGTCGACCGACTTCATCCCAAGTCGACTACTAAACTGACTTAGTCGACTGGTTGAAGCCTGGAATAGAAAACTGGGTCAGAAAAATAGTTTAAAAATATTTTGAAAAATCTTTTAAGTCTTCTAAAATCCACAAAAGTTGTTTTAACATTTTATATTGAAACACAAACAAGTGATAAAAATTTCAAGACATATATCAAACATATCAATTCATTTTTGAGTCTTGCAAATTTTATCAAAAACAAAACTTGTATTTTTATCAAACTTGATTTTTCCAAAACATGAATAGGATAGTCAAAATAAGTTTGTTTAAGAAGTTTAAGCATGCATGTATAAATAGAAACCATCTACTATACATATAAACAAATTAAACTTGTTTTGATCTATTATTCATGAAAACCAAATCCAAAACATGAAACGTGTGTGTTTGTGCACTTGAGCATATCAACTATACTAAGCTTTACAAATGGATCTAAAACACACTCTAAACTATGGATACCTAAGTCTTCTTGACGATCTTCATCTTCAAGGCGACTTGGTCCAAACTCCGTGATCCATGAGCTAGGCAAGGTATGATATTGATGCTTTGGCCCTGGAATCACCATGAAAAGCTTCTAAATATCTTTGTTGAAGCTAATGACCAACTAATATCTTATTATATGATCTGAGACTAGAAACACAAGATTATTAGTAAACATAACTATATGAGTTAATCATCATCAAAACTAGGGTGGAAGGCCTTTGGGCCAACAACTGGAACACCGCCGGCACCTCCCCCTGCGCCACGCCGCACGAGATCGCGGCCGGCCGCCGCCTCGCTACCCCCGCGCGCCGTCTGCGCACGCTGCCTGCGCGTCGCTGCGCGCCGCCTGCGCTGGCGCGCTGTCCAGCACTGCCGAGAGAGAGAGAGGGGGGATGAGTTCTCCCGATCTCAGGAGATTGGGGATGAGAGGGGAATAAAGAGAGAGAGAGATGCAATCTACACCACTTATCTCCCACCTACCCACTCACCTACTCCCATCACTCATTTCTAGTGAATCTTAGGCTTCCAAAATTTCCGACTCAATTCTCGCCCTTCATCTAATATGAGATCATCTCCCACTAATTAAAGTTAATTTTTTTATACTTAGATATTTGCATGAAGTGTAGTCATATACTAATGTGTGACTTGTACCCATGTATATACATCACCATTATTTTTATTCTTATTATATATATATATATATATATATATATATATATTTTTAACACTCATATTTATTTAAATTCTTCCAACTAATCCATTTCAAATTTCCCTAATAAATTTCCAAATTTATTATCACATAAAAATAACCAAATTAAAATTTCCTGATATTCTTTATAATCTCAATAATTCAAGAATATAGTATTAAATCAGGGTTTAAGAACCCGGGCATTACACATAGCCTTGCCTATACGACAAGGCTAGCGTCACCTCAGAAAGGCCAGCCAAGCCTTAAAAAGGTCAAGTTATAGTCTTGCCTATACAACAAGGCTAGTTAGGCCTTAAAAAGGCCAAGGCATAGCCTCGCCTATACGGCAAGGCTTGCCTCGCCTGAGAGATGACTTTACCTAAATAAGGTAAGTCTTAACTTTGTCAAGAAGCTTGAAAAAGTTAAATCTTTTTCTAAAATTTGCCAAGTGCGAAGATTAAGGGAATTTAATCCCTGAAATAGCTGGTAACGCTAAAATTGAGAGAGATAAACTCCCTAAAATCATCAATGAATTGGTGGGGTCCCTGAAATAGCCGAGGCTTACAGGCTATAGGTCGGGTAACGACTGATCGGGGAAAAAAATATGTCATTTTGAAATCAAGAGTTAAAGTGTGTGTGTGTGTGTGTGTGTTTTGGCTTCCTCGTTATTTCTGTTATAGCATATAGGCTAAACGGGTCGAATCCACAGGGACGGGAAGCGATAGAAGCTTTACCGGTTGATTCACATGTGTGTTAAGTGTTCTTCAATGTTTGAAAGAATAAAAAGAAAAGAAAATAAAGAATGAAAAGAGAAGTACGGTGAAACACAAAGAAGTGGGAAACATAGAAAAGAATATATTTGTGATTTTTGTTTGTATTTCTACAACAAAGTAAAAATGTAAGAAAACTCATGGCTACTAACTATTAATGCCTCCACTATCCATGCTAACCTCTTAGTGATAGTTGGCTCACATGTATCCTTGGCCATCACTAGTCCTTGGTTCAAGAGCATTTCAAAGCATGACCCATGCGATAACTTTCACATCCAAACTCAACAAAACAAGTGCAAGCTACACTTAAACCATCAAAACTAAACAAGAATAAGCATGGAGTAAAGTAATGTTAGCTTGTTAGAGAGTTAGGATGTTAGAGTGTAGATCCATCATCATGAGCCATCAATGACTCTTGCAAGAGCAAGGCCAAGTAGAGGCTATTAGATTCATGTGAATTATCATATAAGAAGTTAGCAAGTTAGTGGTTAGTAGTTAGTTGCCATTAGAGAAAAATTAGCTAAACATGTAAAAGGAGTTAGAGAGAAGAAAACAAAGAGAGGTAAAGAGAGAACACTTTTATAGCTTGTCACCTTCTATTACAAGAATCCTTACTTTCCAACCATGTATCACACTCTCTCCTATTACAAGATCTACAAAAAATGAAAAATACAACGAAGGAAGAAGAAGAAGAACAACTAACATAAACTACCCTACATTACAACATGAAGAAGAAATAACTAAAACTATCCTAAAAACTACTTAAAAATTCCTCTCCCTGGGCTCTAAAAAATCCCAGGGTATTTATAGGCCAAATTGGGCACCAGGGTACGGGTACGGAGTCACGCGTCAAATCCTGGCGCGCGGCTCCACACAGAGCCATGGAAACGCGGCCCGCGCAGCGCCGTCTGCTGCGCGCTGCCCGCTTATCCTCCTGTCGACTGCATATCCTGATTTCTGGTTTTGGGCTTTGGTTTTGACAAAACTGCTCTTCAAGGTCAATAGCTATATTATAAGCCTTTAATCACCCATTAAATGTGATTTAAGGTCTTCTTTTTCATTGCACACCATGGACCTAGAATCACACAAGCAAATCATTATCAGCAGTACTTTATATAAAATAAATGTGCAGATGTGATAAAAATTATGCAATATTAGAGACTAATCAACGACCGGAGTGAAGGCTTCCGTCGCCTCAGGGGTCTCAGCCTCCTTGCCTGGACGGTGTGAAGTTGACATGAATCTCGATTTTAGAGAGACGAAGAGGGTGAAGGCCCTGGCGTTTTCAAACTCTGAAGAGAGAGAAGAGACATTGTTGCAGCCTCGCTGAAGAAAGTGATTGTTCATCATATGTGTATATTTTTAGTCATATTTTCACATTTATTTTTATAAAATAATGCTATGTAATTGTGTTTTTGCTTAGTAATATGCAAGCCTTTATAATTAAAGGAAGAAAAGAAAAGAAGCCCAAAAGATTAAAAAGAAACTCAAAAGCCTAACAAGCGAAAAAATTCAGAGATAATCTCAATATTAATTAGAGATAAAGGAAAAAATCAACTTAAATTCAAGTTGCTTAAGCTCCAAGTGAAATATAAAAAGGGAGAATTGAAATTTAAACTCGTTTTTGAAAATTACTTGCTTCCCAAGATAAAGAGAAAGAACATTATCTCAAAATACAAAGTTCAAAAGAAGATTCTAAGGATATATCTCTTGATGAATGACGAGATGAAACAATCATATTTAGAGATAAGGAGATAAATCCAAGTAAATTTAGAGTTTTAATCAATTTAGACTGGATATCTTTTAGCATTTTGAGCATAATCTTTACTACATAAACATAAATATGATGATTCAAGATGCTTTAGAAAGAGGACTTAAAGCTTTATAATTTTTATGTTGATCACTGTTTCTAATTCTGTCATTTGATAAGTCATATTCAGCAATCAATATGCCGATTAGTTGCAGACCAATTCAGAATTGAATTTTCATACAAAATTCTGATAAATCAAATCAAGTTTAGAGAAAAAGGGATTCAAATTCAAAAATTGATAATTGCTTGCTCTCTAAATCATGAGATAGGATATTATCTTAATATTTAAAGTTCAAATTCAAGTTCTGAAAATATATTACTTGATGGTTACATAACTTCTACTATGAGTCTATCCACTACTTTTACTATAAAAAGAGAGATAAAGTATAGGAAAAATGCATCTCAAAAGAGAGATCAAAGCTTAGATGTAATATCCCTATTTAATAATACAATATTTTTATTTTTTCTAAATATTTATTAATTTTGTTATACTTCTATTTAATTTATTATTTTGAATTAAATTTATTTATGACTTATTGTTTATTAATATTATTAAATATACAAATTATTTTGAAGTATTAAATATTAATTTGACTTTATTTATTATTGCTATTATTACTTATTAATATTTTTAATCGCTAATTATTATTATTACTATAACTATTATTATTATTTATTATAATTATTTCTCTTATTATGAATTAGTATTAATAATATTATTATTATTATTATTCATGCAAATCATGTTGTTAATATTATTGTTATTATTATTGTAATTTATTATTTTTAGTAAGAGTTATTTAAATTATTATTAGTACTATTATTGTATTTATTATTATTATTGTTATTCTTAGTTGCTACTATTATTATTAGTTGTTGTTATTATTATTATTACTAGTATTGTTATCATTATTAATAGTGTTAAGTATTATTATATATATTATTAGCATTAGTATTAATAATATATTGTTGATTATTATTATTTTGTATTTTTATTACTACTATATTGATAATATCATTACTAATACTATTTTTATGTGTTGCTATTAGTATTATTATTGGTTGTTTCTCTAAACTCATTGAGAACGCATACCCTTTAGCCATGATCCTATAACTCAATAGCTCATTATCTCAAACCCAATAACCCATCCTATATAAATCATCTTATCTCCTAATTCTAAGCTAAGTCTAATCCTAAACCTAATCCCCTTCATCATCTCCCTCAACCATAGTCGTCGTCCCCCTTGCACAGGCTGAATCCTCCTCCATGGCTGCCACCATCTCTCCAGCAGTCTCCATGGCATCTCCAGCCCCTCCACATCGCCATGGGCCATCCACGCATCCAAGCTCTCTCTCGGCCATTGCCAACTCCCATCCAATCCCCAGCGCACCTCCTCGCACACGGCAGCCCCTTCTCTCATCCTGTCGCACCTTTCTTGGCATCAACCCCGGAGCTCTTCCTCATGTCCTCCTGCACACCTACACGCCTGGCCACCCCATCTCCCAAATAAGACCAACTCCACGGTAACACCCCCATGTCTCTCCCTTCGTCATGATCGTGGTTGCCTATCACCCCTTGCCGCGACTCCCCGATCCTCTCCGATGAGCCTTCGTCATCCCTTCTTTCTCCTCCCCGCTGTCTATAACCTCTGCCTCCTCCGTTGGCCGCCAACGTGGCTATCATCCTTCCCTGGCCGTGAGTCCCTCTAGCTCTCCCTTTCATTTATATATGTAATTATATGTATGAACGTGTATGTATTAATATAGGTATGTGCATGCATGTGTTAATGTGCGATTATGTGTATAATTATTTATATTGTATAATTTAACTTATATTATGTGTGTTAATGTGTGTGCATGAGTGTTTGTGTGTATGTATGGGTATATGTAAGTGTATATGTGTATGTATGTATGTATGTATTAGTGCATATATGTATAGTATTGTGTATATGTGTACGAGTATATACCAGTACGTATGTATATTTGTGTTCGTGTGAGTTCATGTGTACGATTGCGTGTTATATTATTGGGATTATGGACTCATTCGTACGATCTGAGCTCGGTAATAGAAGATTTAAATTTGTGCTCGTTATGAACCCGATTCACTGGGATTCAAAGATCAATCCATAGGATGATTCGGAGATCCGTACCGATTCGTGCAGTGAAGACCAGAGGGCGATTCAGATCCAAAATCGCATCATTTCATGTGAGTGTTTGCTTTTGTATCATTTTTTTATTTGTCATTATCAGTATTATTTATATGATACTTGTATTATTTCATATGACCGTCTGATATATTTTATCAGTATGATTACTTGTATCATTTCATGTGATGTTAGTGAGTGCTTACTTGTACTGTTGATATGAATGTTTATCTGTGTCATTTCATGTGACAGTTGGTTGTCACTATTGATCCAAGATTAGTTGTGGTATACAGTAGACTATGACTTGATTCGATCTACTGATCAGTTGGCCTAATTCACATTTGAGGATAAAGAACAAACTTTATATATAGTGTTTATTGACTATTGTTGGTGATATTCCGGCCAGAACTCTTTTGGATTTGAGGACAAGTAGATGTGACATTGTTTTACCGATGGACTGACTGATACACGGATTGATATGAACTTAGCTAGCGTTGGAGTTGACCTGTGATATATATTTTTACATTAAATCTTAATCAGTTTATAGAGGAGATTGATCTTGTTAGATTGTCATCAGGTGTTGTGCATATAGATTATCTTTGATGTAGATGGTAACATGATCTTAATTTTGGATTATTGAAATAAGGACTTTCATATATACCCTGATTATATAGATTGAGTACTGATGATCTTGTCGATGTTAGATATTAGATGTAGAGATGATCGGAATATCATATTAATTAAGGATGTTGCACTCCTTAGTTATGATCTTGATTATAGTTGGATAAATCTAGTTTTAAGGATGTTTCGTTCCTTATTTGTGATCTTGGTATTCATTATTTTAATTGATCTCAAGGATATATTCAATACTTCATGATTGGGTCTTGACTACTTTAGTTATTCAATTATAGAGATAGAGTTATTATGAGAGTGATTTCAATAATGTCGGTGACCATATTATATATTCAGAGTTTGACAACAGTTATCGTTTGATCTCAGTTGTTGGTGACCTAGAGGATTAGGGTAGATTGGTAATGATGAAAGAGCTGATTAACTATTTACTGGATTGGTGGTTTACTATATCAGATACCTTGATATGGATTGATATGTGATGTTCATGTTTGCCCAGAGGCCATCCACTCTAGTTTTGATGATGATTAACTCATGTGGTTGTGTTTACTAATAATCTTGTGATGTTTAATTTCGGATCATTAATCAAGATATTAGTTGGTGATTAGCTTCAACAAAGGACTTTGGAAGCTTTCACATGGTGATTCTAGAGCCCGAGCATCAAGATCATACATTGCACTCGTTGGAGTCTAGCTCGGTGGATCACGTTTTGGATCGAGTCGACTTGAAGATGGAAGATCGTCAAGAAGACTTAGGTATCCTAGTGTTTAGTGTGTTTTAGATCCATGTGTAAAGTCTAGATAGTTGATATGCTCAAGTTCACAAAACACACACGTTTTATGTTTTGATATTGGTTTTCATGAATAGTTAGATCAAAATAAGTTTACATGATTTTATGTATTGTAGATTCATTCTATATACATGCATGCTTAAACTTCCTAGACAAACTTATTTTGACTTACCTATTCATGTGGTTTGGTGTTTTGTATTTTTAACAAAACATTATTTTGGAATTAAAGACAAAAACTATAATATGTATATGTTTCATGTATATTGGACTTATGTCCATATACAACATGCCTAAAAGTGTTTAAGTATCATGTTTTTGTATTTCAATAAGTTTTAGAAAAAATCAGATTTCCTATTGAAAAATCTAAGTTTGGAAAAATACAGGTTTTAGTTTTTGACAAAATTTATAAGACACAAAAATGGTTCAAAATGTTTGATAATTGTGTTGAAATTTTTATCACATGTTTGTATATCAATGAAAAATGATAAAACTATTTTTGTGGATTTTTAGAAGATCTATGGGATTTACTAGAATATTTTAAACCCTATTTTCTGACCCAGAACAGTGCCTGACAGGCTCTGTCGGTCGACCGCACGGTCGACCAAACCAGTAGCCGGTCGACCAGGCGGTCGACCGACGTGCACAGCCTGTGCACGTCTGGCCTGGCACTTGGGCCGATCGACCGGGCGGTCGACCGGACCAGAGAGCTCTGCTCTCTGTTTTTTTGCGGTCGACCGGCCGGTCGACCGGATGCCCCCAACGGTCAAAAAATTGACCGTTGGCAGTCGACCGGGCGGTCGACCGCTAGCCGTCCAGGCTGGATTTTTAGCCCAACGACTATATTTTTGTGGGAGCCTATTTAAACCCCATTTCTTTGGGATTTTGATAAGGTTTCTTAGAGCCAAAATTTTCAGACCTTCTCTTGTGTTTTTAAACAAGTTTTCAAAAGAGTTTTAGTGCCAAAAAGGATTCATCTTATTTGTTTTAGAGTTTTTGAAAAAATCAAAGAAAATAGAAATTTGGGAGATTTGTATTGTTATTCATTTCTATCTTTTACAAAGAGTTTTCTCAAGTATTTTTCTTTGAGTTTTTGTTTTTCAAACTCTTAGTTTTTCACACTTGAGCTATCCTCTATCCTATTCTATTAGGATCATTATTTGTGGGGAAAAGGAATTGTTTGTGGTTGAAAGATACCACCAAGTTGTAAACCCTCATATGTTGGTTGCTCCCTCTTTGGTAGAGGTTGAGGTTGTTGTTTGCTCCCTCTAGTGTGAGGTGGAGTTGGAGATTGGTTTTGTATCCCTCTTGGTGAGGTGAATTGTGGTTGTTTGGCTAAGGGCCTACCCCTCTTTTTGAGGTGGTGATTGTGTTTGTCTCGGTGGAGGTTGTTGGTTGAGAGAGGAGTTCGGTACTCCCTTGTTGTACAAATCCTCCTCGGTGGAGGTTCCCTCGGTGGGAGTCCTCGGTGGACAAGTTAGTGGATTGAAAATCCTTCTCGGTGAAGGCGGAGACGTAGAGCTAGGGGCTCGAACCTCGAAACATATCTTTGTGTTTGTGTTTGATCTATTGTCTCTTAACCCTCTCTCTTTATTTGTGTTGTGCATCATTCATATCATATTTGCTTGTGTTGTGCCTTGCATTATTTCATATTGCTTATCATCTTTATATGCTTGGCTTGTGTTTGTGTGTCTCACTTGTACTTAACCACGAGAGCTTCATATAGCACCTCAACTCTTATTCAGAGGAATCAAGAGGAGTTAGTCCAGAGCCCTTCACGGGAAATTCGGCTACACTCGTTGGTTGTACTAAGTGTAGTTGCAAATTAGTTTTAATTTCCGCATTTAGTTTTTAGATTAGCCCTATCACCTATTCACCCCCCCTCTAGGTGATTTCAATTGGTATCAGAGCCTCCGCTCCTGATACTTGGTTTAACAACCTAGGAGTGAGATCTTGGTTAGCTAATCTATCATTTGCATTTGCACAATATTTGTTTGCACACACTCATGGACTTCATGACTCCACCTATGTTTGTTTCTTCTAACATTATTGTTTGGAAGACTAAGATGTCCATATATTTGAAAAACCTAGGCTTGCATGTTTTCCTTGCCGCTACCAAGAAATACTATCTTGGTAATAGCAATCATATAGGGGCCAATACACAAGCCCTTGAGGCTATTAGAAGCACGCTTAATAAAGAATATCTTATGCTTGTTTCTAACCTTGATTCCGCTTTTGTAGTGTGGAACAAGTTGACCACCTCCACCTCCAAGCTTCAATTGCCAATCCTACCAGAGGAATCTAGTGGAGAATCCGAGTCACAATGCTTAATGGTCTAAGGGAATAACTCCCTTGAGGTATATTCAGAATCTCAATTAGATAGTGATGTTGCTAGTTCTTCATGTGATAAAAATATTGATGCCCATGCCTTTAATGAAGAACTTTCAACTGTGTGTGAAAAATTGATTGAAAAATATAACATTTTGAAAAAGAAAACTTGTAAATTATCAAAAGAAAATAAGGATTTGTTTTCAAAACTTGAGTTGGCTTTACAAGAGAAGGTTGAGTTTTCAAATGAGTGTGACTCTTTGAAAACCCAACTTGAACTTGTTTTAAATGAAAACAAGATTTTGAAAAATAAAAATGATTGTAATGAAGTTTTGAAGAAAAATGAGTCTTTAACTTCAAAACTTGATTTTGTTGTAAAAGAGAATGTTTCTTTGAAAATAAAAATTGCTTCAATTTCAAAAGATTTAGAAGCTTGTTTAAAGAAAAATATTTCTTTACAAAATAAAATTGATACACATGTTTATCATGCTAGTGTAGGTGCACCTAATTCATCTATTGCATGTTCCACCTCTTCTATAATTAAAAATGATATATCCATGCTTAAGAAGAGTGTTGATTGTTTGGGCTCCACTTTGAGCCATTGTGCCATGAATCATACACGGTTGGAATCTTTGTTTCGAAAGAAACAAGTTACTATTATGCATGCACACCATACACGGCATACACATGCTCCTCACGATCACACTCATTACATGTATGCTCATGTGTACACTTGTACACATTGTGGACGTAAGGGCCACCTTGCTAAATTTTGCTATGATCGTATAAATGATTGTAATTTAGCAAATAAATTTGTTTGTGTTAGAAAAAGTACTAACCCCCATGGACCCAAAAGAGTATGGGTACCAAAGACCACTCCTATTGTATTTGATGTAGGTGTGGGCTCTCACATGACGTGAGAGTAGCGGTGCCTTGGAGTGGATGCGTTCCGAGCTTCATGAGGATTAATTGGATGCATCACTTTCAAGGGGAGTTTGGTGGGAGGACCACCGTGTTTTGGTGACATGGAGAGTTGCCTCTTCGGTTTGGTAACAATTCTTTACTCCCGTTTATATTTGCATGCTTTTCATGTCTTTGATTTATAGCATGACTTGTTTTATTGTTCATTATGCTATGCCATGTTTATTAGAATAGTGATATACATGTTTAGTTATTTGAGACACCCATGTTTAACATGGATCTATATATATGTGTTCTCACCTTATTTTTAACTAATATGTATGTCCGAGACCTAATGCACATGCATATACATAATGATCATATAGATGTTTATGACCTTTGTTTTTGATGCTTCATGATTTGAATATATGTTTAAATGTTAGTTTTCATTAAAACTAGGATATATACTTGTACATACAGTGGGCCACAAATAGATCATTATATGTTTGTGTTAGAACGCTTATTTGTACCCATTAGATGTGCTAGTATAGTCTAGTTTTGATGATTCATGCATTTGACTTGTATTCTCATTTTTGGACATGTTTTATGATCATGTGTTTCACTTCATGTATATGTCTATTTTGTCAAACCTTAAGATATACATGTATACCCCTTGAGTCATTTGCTTTTCATGCAAATCTTTATTATGGACTCAATTGTGTTTAGGGATATGTATGTATACTTCTTGTGTTGTCACAACATACATATGCCTTGAAGTATAAATTGTTTTAAATGAAAATTTGGTTTTTCATGTTTTAAGGAATATCGAGCTTTATTGCCAATTTTCGTGATTATGTGTTTCACCTAACACTTGTACACTCACCTCTTTTAAATGTTTCTCATGATTGTGTTTTCATGAGTATAATTTGTGCTTCATTGATTTCGAGTGTTTAGAGCCATGTGATTTACATGTATTTCATGAAAAATATTTTTGTTTTATTCCTTACTTGGAGGATTTCGTACTAGTTTAAAAGTTTTTCATTTAACTAGTTGCGGGATTCTTCGTAAGATATGAGATATACACTTGATATTATTTGTGTTTCAATTAGTATCATTGGATTCTTTCAATTGGTATCAATATTGACATTTTTGTATACTCATATATTTGTATGTATGTATGCCTTCATTTCCTATAGTATCAATTTCGATTGGTATATAATTTCCATACATATATATGCTTATGCTAAAGCTTGATTTTTTAATGAATATCATATTTTAATTGATTAGTTTTTCAATTGGTATGCTAATACAAGTTTTTGCATAATTTCAATTGGTATTTCATAAAGGGGGAGAAAACTCATATTTTATCTTTCAATTGGTATTTTGTTTACCCTAAATTTTCACTCCCTTACTTTATGATAGAAAATGAATTAAAAAAATTGTAGAATATTATAATTTCAATTGGTATCATATGCTTAAAAAGAATAATACTCTTTATTGATATCAAGATGTTTATTTGAATGATTTTAATTGGTATCAAGATGCTTTTGCTTCTTAAAATTGGTATCAATGTTTTCATGTTTCCTTTCAATTGGTGTCAAGATGCACTACTTTGACATATTTTTTTTGGTATCTTAATTGATTGTCACCCCTTATTTACATCATTTTTGTTTTTAGACAAAAAGGGGGAGAACATTGCATTTATTGTTTTTAACCCCTTTGTTGATTCTTTGGTTCAAACAAAAAAGGGGAGAAGAATTTATTGATTTGTTTTTACTTTGACCCTTTGTTGATGATTGACAAAAAGGGGGAGAAGTATTTGGTATATATGCATGTTTTCAGGATTCATGTTTATGCATATATGTTTTGTTTTGCAAATAGGAGAAAAAGAATTTATGAGTTTTATGTTTGATTGACATGTTTATCTCCTTATATTTATGTTATTTTTGCATGTACTTCATTGCCATATCTTATTGCTTATTTCCTATGCATGAGTTAAGGGGAGCTTCTTTGAAGCTTAACTTTAATCCATGCATATATAACTCCATGAGTTTTGTCATCATCAAAAAGGGGGAGATTGTTGGCCCAGAGGCCTTCCACTCTAGTTTTGATGATGATTAACTCATGTAGTTGTGTTTACTAATAATCTTGTGATGTTTAGTTTCAGATCATTAATCAAGATATTAGTTGGTGATTAGCTTCAACAAAGGAGTTTGAAAGCTTTTACATGGTGATTCCAGAGCCCGAGCATCAAGATCATACATTGCACTCGTTGGAGTCTACCTCAGTGGATCACGTTTTGGATCGAGTCGACTTGAAGATGGAAGATCGTCAAGAAGACTTAGGTATCCTAGTGTTTAGTGTGTTTTAGATCCATGTGTAAAGACTAGATAGTTGTTATGCTCAAGTTCACAAAACACACACGTTTTATGTTTTGATATTGGTTTTCATGAATAGTTAGATCAAAACAAGTTTACATGGTTTTATGTATTATAGATTCATTCTATATACATGCATGCTTAAACTTCCTAGACAAACTTATTTTGACTTACCTATTCATGTGGTTTGGTATTTTGTATTTTTAACAAAACATTATTTTGGAATTAAAGACAAAAACTATGATATGTATATGTTTCATGTATATTGGACTTATGTCCATATGCAGCATGCCTAAAAGTGTTTAAGTATCATGTTTTTGTACTTCAATAAGTTTTAGGAAAAATCAGATTTCCTATTGAAAAATCCAAGTTTGGAAAAATACAGGTTTTGGTTTTTGACAAAATTTATAAGACACAAAAATGGTTCAAAATGTTTGATAATTGTGTTGAAATTTTTATCACATGTTTGTATATCAATGAAAAATGATAAAACTATTTTTGTGGATTTTTAGAAGATTTATGGGATTTACTAGAATATTTTAAACGCTGTTTTCTGACCCAGAACAGTGCCTGACAGGCTCTGTCGGTCGACCGCACGGTCGACCGAACCAGGAGCTGGTCGACCGGGCGGTCGACCGACGTGCACAGCCTGTGCACGTCTGGCCTGGCACTTGGGCCGGTCGACCGGACCAGAGAGCTCTGCTCTCTGTTTTTTTGCGGTCGACCGGCCGGTCGACCTGATGCCCCCAACGGTCAAAAAATTGACCGTTGGCGGTCGACCGGGCGGTCGATCGCCAGCCGTCCAGGCTGGATTTTCAGCCCAACGGCTATATTTTTGTGGGAGCCTATTTAAACCCCATTTCTTTGGGATTTTGATAAGGTTTTTTAGAGCCAAAATTTCCAGACCTTCTCTTGTGTTTTTAAACAAGTTTTCAAAAGAGTTTTAGTGCCAAAAAAGATTCATCTTATTTGTTTTAGAGTTTTTGGAAAAATCAAAGAAAATAGAAATTTGGGAGATTTGTATTGTTATTCATTTCTATCTTTTACAAAGAGTTTTCCCAAGTATTTTTCTTTGAGTTTTTATTTTTCAAACTCTTAGTTTTTCACACTTGAGCTATCCTCTATCTTATTCTATTAGGATCATTATTTGTGGGAAAAAGGAATTGTTTGTGGTTGAAAGATACCACCAAGTTGTAGACCCTCATTTGTTCGTTGCTCCCTCTTTGGTAGAGGTTGAGGTTGTTGTTTGCTCCCTCTAGTGTGAGGTGGAGTTAGAGATTAGTTTTGTATCCCTCTTGGTGATGTGGATTGTGGTTGTTTGGCTAAGGGCCTACCCCTCTTGTTGAGGTGGTGATTGTGTTTGCCTCGGTGGAGGTTGTTGGTTGAGAGAGGAGTTCGGTACTCCCTTGCTGTACAAATCTTCCTCGGTGGAGGTTCCCTCGGTGGGAGTCCTCGGTGGACAAGTTAGTGTATTGGAAATCCTTCTCGGTGAAGGCAGGGACTTAGAGCTAGGAGCTCAAACCTCGAAACATATCTTTGTGTTTGCGTTTGATCCATTGTCTCTTAACCCTCTCTCTTTATTTGTGTTGTGCATCATTCATATCATTCATATCATATTTGCTTGTGTTGTGCCTTGCATTATTTCATATTGCTTATCATCTTTATATGCTTGGCTTGTGTTTGTGTGCCTCACTTGTACTTAACCACGAGAGCTTCATATAGCACCTCAACTCTTATTTAGAGGAATCAAGAGGAGTTAGTTCAGAGCCCTTCACGGAGAATTCGGCTACACTCGTTGGTTGTACTAAGTGTAGTTACAAATTAGTTTTAATTTCCGCATTTAGTTTTTAGATTAGCCCTATCACCTATTCACCCCCCCAGGTGATTTCAGTTCACAATGATTATATTGAGATATAAGTTGATAGATCAGTTACTATTATATTCAGTACAGGTGGATGAGGTCTTGATCAGTTCTATATAAGATTGTACTTTGACTAGACGGTGCAGGACTGTTGTTAGTTATTCATGTTACTGAAAATCACTGAGAAAGTATTGTTAAACTGTAACACCACGTACAATCATATTGTTCATCGTATACACGGTTACTGATACTGTTTACTGTTCTTGTTACTGTTCACCATATATATGATTATTGTTTACTGATATACTATATTGTTACTGTTACTGTATCATCCCAGTATTCTAGTAATATGAATATTAATTGTTATAACTGAATTAAATAATAATGTAAATTGACAACTTATACCAGGATTGAAAAATTGATAGAGGAACCAGCGTCTGTATTTTGGGTGAATTTAGGATACAGATGCGCAGCCGACTTACGATTCCACTAAAAGATTTTCGGGGGATGACTGGCATCCCGTCTATATATTGCTCTAGTATTCATACAGTGAGATTAGTGTTACTGTAGTTTTTGGTGGTACGACTCGGTTCAGCACCAGGCATCTGGGTCGTGGTCCCAGGTATGTACGGGACCCACCTAAAACATGGACAATGTCTCCAACCAATCAGTTTCAATAACATAGGACCCTGATTGACACGTGTTGTAGGCGTAGTATGGGATGCGTCTATTATAGGTGGCAATTGGTGTTCGCTGACATAATAAATAATAATAAACTGTCCATAACATACTGTGACTGATTGTGTTCACCTTATACACGTATATTTTGTTGGACACCTGATTGTACACTGGACTCTAGTACTGACTGACTCTATTCACATGATATATAGATATGATAGACACCTGACACTTGATTGGACATCTGATTCTGTTACTAACTGTCCTTATACTGTCAATTTATGTTTTGTATGTTATTTCCATCTTATTCCAGTATATATTTTCATCATCTACTCACATGTTATAAGCATGTGCACCTTTCTCTTTATTCTTACACATTCACTAGGAGTTCTGACTCCCTAGATTTGCATATCCAGATCTGTGCCTGTTTATTACTGATTAGATACTTGGAGAGGATCACATGTGTTACGATGAGCCTGGAGTTCTCCCTATTCGATTACTGGTACTCTCACTCTCTTTTATTCTTGTCGTTTCTTTTGATTTCCTATACTGGACTTTTGTTTTATTCCTTTATTCATCTTCTATCATTGTGTTAGATATTTATATGTCATATTGCAGTGATATTGATTTATCGTAGTAGATTTTATAGTTTGTTCAAGTACTTTAGACTTAGCGTGTATATGTGGGGTATTCTCCTCGCGTATATACATCGCCGACTCTCATCGCGACTCCATTTTCACGTATTTTGCGAAGCGGGGTGTGACATTAGGGTTCTCTTTAATTTTCTTTTTCAAATGTCCATTGAAGTTTTCAATTTGAGAGAGAATTGTAAAGAGAAGACAGAGTGCTTGTAATTGATGGTTACAACTTAATAAAGTTCTTCTATTCTTATCAATTTACCTCTTTTTATCTTTACTTGCTTTAATTGCTTTATTTACTTTCATCTGCTTCTTTATGTCGTTTAATAATGTCTTCTTTATAGCTTGGATTAGGAAGATTTTCATTACAGAAAAGAGAGGAAGAATTATATTTTGAGTGATAATAGATATAATCTTCTTTAAAGATAGTTATATTGAGAATGACAGCCAATGGAACTATCCCACTTCTCTTCATCGTTATTCAAGTTAATTGATCGCTTGCTTTCCTTTAATTACTCCAAGGTATGTTCTTTCTTCTCTTGTTTATTTTCTTTCTATTTAACTTTGTTCCCCTTGTGATCAAAACATCAACACCAGATCATTATTTTGTCGCCATTACTGGGAAGGGACAGTAAGTTTTTCTTCTTTTTGATTTACTTTAAACGGTTTAACTTTTTCTTCTATGTTTTTGTGTGTAGGGGCTAATATTTGACAATTAGGAGCTGCAGTGGACATATTGCTACTCTGTGCCTATGTCCAAGAAGGCAGAGCATCAGAGCCCACAATTGTGATGAACTACTAACTGTAGTTTCTTGCAGGTTACTTGAATTCTAGGATTTAGCTACTTCAGTTGATAGTTTTCCTTTTTAACGTATTCTGCATACTGTTCTAACCTCAACAGTAGTATGGTTGTTTGTTAATGCTAAAAAAACGTTTAGACATTGCATTCTAGACATTTGTTTAATTCGTTACATTTAAGTTATTGTTGAAGAGTGTTGTAGCCAAAGTACATCTGCATTGCATGTAGCTTAGGAACACACTTGTATGTTATTGCTGGGGTCTTATTTTTGCTATATACTTGCACACGCGCACTAAAACGAATTAAGGGTTTGTCCTATAAACAAGATTAGGTAGGAAAGTTATTACCCTTAATTAGCCCAAAAATCATCTCCTCACTCACTAACCCAACCTAACTTAAACTTGAGTAGGCGTTGTCCTTAGGGACATCTCAGATTCAATAGAAGACTGACCTAAGGGGAAGTTGATAAGAATTTTACTCTTGCTAAATCGGTGTCAAAGGTTGGGGATTGAGAGGCAAATCTTTGAAGAACAGTAGTTTGACATAATTAGGCCCGTTGCTTAGGCATGGAAACCTCCTACTGATCTTACCCCTACCTGACCGATTAACTCGTGGTCGAATTCTGCAATATACCCACTGTAGACAGTCCAACCAGTTAGGAGTTATTTAGGTCTAAGGTCTACCCTGACTTAGGTAGATTTTTCTTTGTTTATTTGTTTATTTTTGTTGTTGACATTTTTGTGATATGGATTACAATTACAATTATTCCAATGAATATAGTGATCTATACTTCACACTGACCTTTTTTGATTCGAATATTACCAACCCGACATTTCATTACTTTAACCAATCAAGTATGTCGGATTGGTCTTATTTGAATCAGTATATGCCCCAACCCTAGTATTTTGAACAAGATTGGAATGATTATCACCACTCTTCACTGAGTCAGCGGGGATACAACTCCTCCGAGTCATACTATCAACAACCTGACCAACATTCAGCTTCGTATACTCAATATCAAGATCAACCTATAAAAGAGAAATTTTCTTTAGAAAAGAGTTTTGAAACCTTTCTTGAGTCCACATGACAAATCCAAATCTCGACGGACTCAAATTCCCAAGTCCAAATCCTTACTCCATTTTTCAGGTCCCACCACAACAAGAAGAACATACCAACTTAGAAAAGAATATGAAATCCATGATTCAATTCTAATGCGATCCTTTCGATATGATAGAAGCAAGACTTAGCCGATTAGAAAACATACATAGGAATGAGAAAACTCTCCTCACCCAATCTTTGACTATTCCCGACACTTCTAACCATATTGATGAAGATCAATTCCACAACGATCCTTTCGATATGATAGAAGGAAGATTTAGTCGATTAGAAAACATGTATAGGAATGAGGAAACTCTCTACCCAAAGTTTGACTATTTTTAACACTTCTAGCCATATTGATGAAAATCAAGAATCATGGTATCTTGAAGATTTTGACCAAGATTCAATTTCACCACAAAGCCTTGAACTTGACCAATATCAACCATTGACAAATTGGCAAGTTTTCATTTCAATGAAATTGAACTTGAACATGAATGTGACCCCGACATACAACTTTGTGATTCATTTCCAATTTTTGAATCTATGTTAACTCCGGTATCCTTACCCAAATTAGACCTATTTTCTGCGCCAATATTGATTCCTATATCCATAGATTTTGAAATTGAACCACCTCTTTTGTATAGTCACATTTCATTGATGGGAAAATAATGTGAAATTAAGTTCTTTGACTTAAACTCAACTCTTGAAATAAAACCGATTCTCGAACCCAAAGTTGATTTTTCCAAGTTAGTAATGGTTCCCGAACCTATCACTCTTCAGCCCAAGTCAACCATTCATCAAGTCACATTCTTTTGTTGGACATAGGTATTGAGCATGATGACTCAGTGATGATTTTCTAAGATTGGTCATATAAAGGGAATAATTTTCATGATAGGATCTTGTATGATCCTATTCATATTGGGTATTGTAAATATGTAAATAGAAGAGGTCAATAAAGGTAGGTTCTGTGAACCACCATATTATCTTGATTGGGTATCAACGTTTGGCCTTATCCGACCACCACCGAAACCACCACCTTGAGGTAATATTTTTCTTCCCTTTCTTCTTTTTCATGCATTCATGCATTTATCCATACATTGAGGACAATGCATGAGATAAATGTGGGGGAGGCTTCTAACATAACATAGGTTAATTTTCTTTTTACTTAAAAAAATATTAACATTTTCTTTGCTTTTAAAAACTTTTTGAAAAGAGAAACAATATTTTGACCTTTTTTTTGTAAGAAATTAAGTTAATTTTAAGGAATAAGAGAATCATAATTAGAATTTTTATACTTGGACAAAATAAGATTATTTATTTGATTTTTAGGGTTAAGAAGAAAATTTAAAAAAGTAACTTAGTCTTGAATATATATATATATATATATATATATATATATATATATATATATATATATATATATATATATATATATATATATATATATATATATCTTGACTAAGCTGGTTATTTGTGCCTCATAAAGCATAAGTATTCATGTCTAAAAGCGGTCCATCTTATAAAAAAAATCCTTAGTGTTGAGACCTTATTTGCTCGAGTCCTTAAGTCCTTGGGGTGTTTTCTCACCCGGTGCCCTGAGACCGTTCGGCTTAGAAGCCAACCACTAAAAATTCGCTATATGGACAGATTAGAAAGCCTAATAGAACTAAAAGATAATACCACCAAAAATATTAAAATAAGGTATAAGAGTTGAGAGTTAGAGAATCCCGAGTCAAAATTTCATTGTCACAAAAGTGCATATGACTTAGGGTAAAACAATAGAGTAGATGAGAAAAATAGTTTGACTCTTAATCTTGATTGCTAATAAATTTTTGAATAAACACTAAGTTTAGGAATGAATAGTTTGGTATTCTTCTAACTTATAGATTGCTTAATTCCTGCAAAAATACTTCAAATATTTCTTTTCTTTTCAAAATGCGATTTCAAAAATACTAATACTTTGTTTCAATTTCTTTATGAATTTTGTGGGTGCAATCCACTCAAAACCCTCACAAGGCAAAACTCATCCTTTAAGGGTAACCTAGAGATTTAACGACTTGTTACACGTGCTAAGTGCAACCGTGATTCCTATGAAAGTGAGTTAGGGTAATTTAATTTTTTTCTTTTGTTTTACTTGAGGACGAGCGAAAGATAAGTGTGGGGTGTGATTGTTCATCAAATATGATTGTTCATCAAATATGCATATTTTTAGTCATATTTCTATATTTATTTTTATAAAATAATGCTATGTAATTGTGTTTTTGCTTAGTAATGTGCTGGCCTCTATAATTAGAGGAAGAAAAGAAAAGAAGCCTAAAAGATTAAAAAGAAGCCCAAAAGCCTAACAAGCTAAAAATATTAAGAGATAATCCCAATACTAATTGGAGATAAAGGAGAAAATTAACTTAAATTCAAGTTGCTTAAGCTCCAAGTTAAAGATAAAAAAGGGAGAATTCAAATTTAAACTCGGATTTGGAGATTACTTGCTTCCCAAGTTAAAGAGAAAGAATATTCTCTCAAAATTTAAAGTTCAAATAAAAATTCTAAGGATATATCTCTTGATGAATAGACGAGATGAAACAATTACATTTGAAAATAAGGAGAAAAATCCAAGTAAATTCGGAGTTCTAATCAATTTAGACCCAGATTTAGACTGAATACCTTTTAGCATTTTGAGTATAACTTTCATTATAGAAACACAAATATGATGATTCAAAATGTTTTAGAAAGAGAACTTAAATATATATAATTCTTATGTTGACCACTGTTTCTAATTCTATCGTTTGTTGAGTCATATTCAGCAATCAACATGCCGATTAGATGCAGACCAATTCAGAATTGAATTTTCTCATAAAATTCTGGATAAATAAAATCATGTTTGGAGATAAGGGGAGAATTCAAATTCAGAAATTTATAATAGCTTGCTCTCCCAGTCAAGAGATAGGATATTATCTTCATAACCAAAATTCAAAGTCAAGTTTTGAAGATATATCTCTTAAAGGTTGCACAACTTCTACTAGGAGTCTATCCACTACTTTTACTATAATTAGAGAGGTAGAGCATAATGGAAAGTGCATCTCGAAAGAGAGATCAAAGTTTAGAGTTCTCCTTAGTTTTCTTTTTGAAATGTTAATTGTAGTTTTCAATTTGAGAGAAAGAATTGTAAAGAGAAGACGGAGTGCTTGTAATTGATGGTGACGGCTCAATAAAGGTTCTTCTTTTCTTTTCAATTTACCTTCTTTTATCTTTACTTACTTTAATTGTGTAATTTACTTTCATCTGCTTCTTTATGCCTTCTTTTTAATCATGCCTTCTTTATAACTTGAATTAGGAAGAGTTTCATGACAGAAAAGAGAGGAAGAATTAAATTTAGAATGATAATATATATAATCTTCTTTAAAGATAGCTATATTGAGAGTGACAGTCAATGAAACTATCCTGCTTCTCTTCGTCATTACTCAGCTTAATTGATCGCTTGATTTCCTTTAATTACTCCTAGGTATGTTCTTTCTTCTCTGATTTATTCTTTTCTTTTAACTCAGTAATCAAAACACCAACGCCGTCTTTTTCTTTTACCTTCCACTTTCCTTCTAATTTAGCTTAATCTTTTTTTTCATTTCTTTTAAAATAAAGAAGATTTTTAACTGGTGTAGTAACTTAGAAAGAAAACTTACACAATTTTCCATTGATGTCCCTCCCAGTGGATCACGACCCGTTAGTCCTAGGCTACACGGTAGCATTGAGGACCTAGCACTATTTTAAACTTCTGTATTTTTCTGTGCAGGTTTAGCTTGATCAGAAAGAGAAAGTAATTTCTCTAGAAAAAGAATGCAAGAGTCCTATTTATAGGCCCCATGGTCTAACCTTGCCGCTGTCATTTAAATCTTGAAGCGTAACCTCGGAAAGGGAGTAACCTCCCTCATAGCGCATGCGAAGCTAGCGCCGAGCAGTGCTGAAAAGTCAACTTCGCTTTGTAAGCGAAGTTATCTAAAATAACCCAGAGGCAAGGCTGTTTCAAAGGCGAGGCTAATTTAGCCTAGAGGCGAGGCTAGAGCTCAAGTAGTTTCGCCTATCAAAGTTCATCCATGAAGGCGAAGCTGAGTTCAATTATAAAGGCGAAGCTAAAATCCACATATATGTGATTTTTTCTTCAACAATTAAAGCAATTTAAAGTATTTCAAAATCTAAACTATCACATTGCAGAATTATGAAAACTTTAAAAGGGATTTTGTTGACAGTTCAAAAAGACAAATTCCCCAGGTAGCACTTTAACTGGTCCAAACGACATCCAAACTTATTGACATTTAAAAAAGAGAAGATGCGGACAAGCTGATGACCAGGTTCTTCCCATCCTCAGAAACCCAGCGATTACTTGAAGCTTACTGATCCAGTGAAATAGACAATAAGCCAAGCATCGCCTGTAAAGAGGCCTAAACGTGACCCAAGAGGATAGCTTCACTTGAAGCTCTTCATAGCTCTTTACAGAGCTAACTTTCAGTTTTGCTTGAAGCTAATTACAGCTTCGCCTGAAGTTAATACTAACTCCACCTGAAGTTTTTACTGTAAGCTTCGCTTGAAGCTCTTCATAGCTCTGTAGAGAGCTAACTTTCAGTTTCGCTTGAAGCTAATTACAGTTTTGTAGAAGGTAATACTAGCTTCGCCTAATGCTTTTCCTGTGAGCTTCGCTTGAAGCTCTTCATAGCTCTGTAAGGAGCTAACTTTCAGCTTCGCTTGAAACTAATTACAGCTTCGCCTGAAGTTAAGACTAGCTTCGCCTAAAGTTTTTCCTGTGAGCTTCGCTTGAAGCTCTTCATAGCTCTGTAAAAAGCTAATTTTCAGCTTCATTCGAAGCTAATTACAGTTTCGCCAGAAGATAATACTAGTTTCGACTGAGGAG
This sequence comes from Agave tequilana, assembly GCA_038442645.1. Classification (NCBI taxonomy): domain Eukaryota; kingdom Viridiplantae; phylum Streptophyta; class Magnoliopsida; order Asparagales; family Asparagaceae; genus Agave; species Agave tequilana. The sequence goes on along the minus strand of JAVJIF010011753.1, from coordinate 83,855 downwards.
CTGTGCTAACCTCCCATGAAACTAATTCCAGGTCAGCTTGAAGCTTTCTGCACCCCCTGTGGGAGAGATTTCTAGGTCAACACTTGACCAAGTCGTTAGTGGGCTAAACCCACTATTTTAGTGGGGTTAATGTCACTTTAAGTAGGCGGTTACATCCACCCACTTCGTCCCACATTAAGTGGAGACAGCTAGGTCAAATGGCCATTTTTAGGCTCGTGCGAGCCTGTCTAGCCTATCAAAAGGCTTGTATTTAGTTTCCCACAAGGCTTTACAGCCTCACGCAAAGCTCAAAATAGCCTCTAGCGCAAGGCTAACTGACTGTTAGCAGTCTTGTTGAATTTTAGGAGCAGTTACGACCCTCAAAGCCTATAAATAGCTCATTTTTGGATGAGCTCAGGGCTGGCGGGTGGGCAAATAAAATCAAGGCATCAAAAAAGCAGAGGCTAAAAGAGAGAAAAAGAGCTGACTCTCTCTCACTTTCAAGAAATTCAGAGAACCATTTCTCTAAATTCAGGGTGTTAATACCCTAAGACCTTCCTCTCTCAAAGAATTTTCAGAACTAGGCGAGAAAGAATTCCTTAAGACTTCATCCGTCTCATCGTCAATGGAACGAAGTGGTACACGCTGACCAGAATTCTACCGGCACACTTCCCTAAAATCTCAGAATAGACGCTTGTAATTTTTCTTCTTTAATTACTTGTAATTTTCTCTTCAAAATTTTATAAGTTTCTCCTATATTGATTTTCAATGGAAAACAACCCTTATCTTACCTTATCTTGCTACTCGTTTTCTTACCTATCTATTCTCTCTTGTATCATATATATATTGATATAATTTTTTATAAATAAACATACTGAAACTTATTCTTCTTCAAATTATCATAGTATCAGAGCCTCTAAAAAATTTTCTGCTAATCGAAATTCTCTCAGTGTTCTCGAGCTTGCGCTGGGCTACGTTCGCATAGCGTGTGCCTAGGTCGGGTCACTTTCGTCTCAAATAATATCAGAGCTTTTCTCATCGTCCTCGCGCATCCTCCTCCGCTTCAGCGAAGACCGAGTCCTCGCTGATCCTCTCGCATCCACCGATGTCAGCTCCACCATGTTTTCCATTGATTTTGTAAAGGGAAAAACTTATAAAAAAGGGTCGAGGAGCTAAATTACAAGTATTCTAAAAAGATTACAAGTAGGTCTCCTCTGAGATTCTGGAGAAGAGTGCCGATAGGAGTCTGGTCAGCGGGCGACCACTTTGTCCCTTTGACGATGCGATCGATGGGATTCCCTTCTCGCCTGGTTCGGGGAATCGGAGAACAGAAGGTTGGTAGAACCCTCTTGTTACTTCTCAAACTGCCTCCACTTGGGGAATTCCTTCTCGCCTGGTTCTGGAGATTCCTTGAGAAGAAGGAAGGTATTAGGGTATCATCACCCTGATTAGAGAAGCAGTTCTCTGAATTCTCTGAATTATTGAAAGTAAGAGAATAGATCTCTATTTAGCCGTCTCTCTCTGTGCGTTGCCTCTCTCCTTTTTTGCGTGTGTGCCTATGCCGCTGGTGGGTTATTTATAGGGAGAGCAGAGGTATAATCGTCCCTTGAAAATCTGAAAATAGATTGAATCAATCTATTTAAATCTGGAAAGCAGCCTTACTGCGAGGCTAGAATCAGCTTCTGCGAAGCTAGGAATAGCAGGTAGCGTCGATCTCCTGATCTGTTTTGATTCTTTCCAAATAATTGAAAGATTTCCCCTGATCTTCTTACTTGTTCTAGGAGAGTCAAGCGATTATGGCAAGCAGCTGCCAATTTGATCTTAGATTTGATCTGATTAAATTTGATCTCATCTGAAAATTTGATTGGTCAAAGGTGACCATAAAAGACCCGCAGCGGAGCTGCCGCATCGAGCTCACAGCGGAGCTGGAAGGAGCATCTGGAGCATCTGGCGAAGTCAGAAGAAAGCTCTTCAGCAGAGCTGGATAAACATCTGTAGCAAAGCTACCATCCTTCTGCGCGGTTGCGTATGACTTCGAGCGAAGCTAACTCTCTTCGGAGTTAACTGAGCGCTTCAGGTGAAGCTATGAGTTAGCTCCCTGATGGAGCTTTGAACGGCTTCAAGGCAAAGTTGGGCAATCTTTGCCTCTCAGGCGAGGCTATCCCTTTGGGCTCATGTGATGCTAAGTGTTGAGCTAACCTAGTATCTTAGACCTGCTTAGGTCTCTTCAAAGACAATCTGGGCTCATTGTCTGTTTCACTGGATCAGTAGAGTTCAAGTCGCTGATTTGTCCCTCGGAGATGGGTACAGAACTGGTCGTCAGCTTGTCTGTCACTTGTCTTTTGTAAATGTCAACAAGTTTAGACATTGTTCAGGCAAGTCAGAAATCTTGTCTTTTTTAGAGTGTCAACAAGACCCCCTTCAAAGTTTTCGAAAGTCTGCAATGGAATGGTTCAGGCTTCGAAATACTTTGAATTGCTTTGATTGATGGTATGTGAAGTACGAACGTCGCCATGGTGGTTGAGTTCAGCTTCGCTTTCAATCCTGCTTCCGGATTAGAATAAGTTCGCTGAGGAATCGTGTAGATTCGTGACTCTGAGTAGCTTCGCATCTGGATAGCTCCGCGTTCGAGCCTCCCGGAGTAGATTCGCTTCAAATTGGTCTTGGGACGTCGTTCCTTTCCCGAGGCCAACTGCCTTTTGGCTAGTTTCGTGAAGGATTGCTCCTTTTTCGAGGTTAGAATGACCTCTCTTGCATTAACGAGGGAGATTATTGCTTCCTTGTGCAATTCTGAGGGAGACTATTCCCTTTCTTAAGGCTCAATAAATGCCTTAAACTCGCTCGCGCTTCTAAGCTTGGCGGTGCAATCAGGCCATGAGGCCTATATATAGGACACTTGAAGTCCTCTGCAGAGAAGCAGTCTGTTCATGACTTCTCTTGGTTGTTTAGAGAAAGATACTCAGATCTCTGAACTGGTGAGCTTTGGTCATTCAGAGACTTTTACCAACTTTAGGGAGCTTACTTCCCTTAATTTAGCTTTATCAGCTACTTCAGGGATTGATTTCCCTTATTCTTCATTTTGTATCTGACTGATTTGCAGAGAAGTGCTTCAGCCCTATTTCTCAGCTTCCCGGCGAAGCTATCATTTTCACTTGATCAAAGAAAGATCATTGCATGCTTGCCTGGTAAGTTCGCCACATAGGTAAGAATTAGGGCTTAGTCTCTTCAAGGTTGAGCCAGTCTTGCCATATAGGTGGGGTCAAGACTGCGTCCCTCTGGATCAGTCTGGCTTAGCCATATAGGAGAGGCTAGGACTTGGCTTATGCTGAGCTAGCCCATCATCACTGTGCAAGCGAGGCTATCTTTTGCTTTTTTAACTGAAATCGATCCTTAAAATGTAACTGGATTGGATATAAATTGCTTCGTCTAAAAAACTTAACTTAGCGTATCATGCTTGCATTTTTCTTTGATTTACTGCTAACCTGTTTCCAGTTTGTATTGCAGTGAACTGTGCCCGCCAGTCTTTCGATTTGATGAAAGAGACCAGAGACTTGCCTCTTGATCTTCTGGTTGAAACTTTAATCCTAAGCAGGAGGAACAAACTGGGGCAGCTGATGGGTGCTCCCAGAAGAGGTTAGCAGTCGCTTATCCGAGATGATCCACTTCGAGAAGGGGCTGATAGTTGCTTATTCGAGATGATCCACTTCGGGAAAGCGGACGTCACCTGTAAGGTCTCGGATCCATCTTTTGCCAATTTTCATCAAAGAAGATCTAGCTTTCCGGTGGCAATCGGTCCTTTGCCAATTTTCATCAAAGACGATCCAGCTTCTTGATGGCAAAATCTGCCATTATGCGAAGGATTATGGCCTTGTGTAGGAGGAAGGCCTTTCGTATCCAGTTAGTTTAGCTTATCACCTTGGAAGTAGATAGGACAACTTGTGTGCCTTTGGAGTAAATGATTCTGTTGCATGAAAGACAACCTTGATGTAGTAGTATCAATGTATCTTCCATTTTGAATCAATAAAATTTATTTTCCGCTTATCTGCTTTGTTTTTTTTTCTCCTTTTTGATTCGAGAACACTTGAAGTGGACCGACTTAGGCAAGTCTTTTCCTCAGGAGGAATTAGAAGCTCTCAGCGGAGCTAAACTTCCGGCGAAGTTGGAGACAGATTTTCAAATAAGTCAGGAGCCAGTTTCTGACGAAACTAGCACGAAATTTTCGCGAAGCTAGAGATGTGCTTTTAGTGGAGCTAAGGCACGTTTCTCAGCGAAGTTATTCAAGCGTTGCGCTAAGTCAACACTGGACTCACGGCGGAGTTAGCCCTTAGCGGGGTTGAAGCAGCGCTTCTCGGGAAGGCGCTTAGGAACCGTTTCAAATTAATTTGAAACGACTGCTTGTGCTCCTTTCGAGGAGGCGAAGTCTTAGGCAATCATTAGCCTATAAAAGCCTGATTGGGCTGAAAGAGAAGGCACTACTTCTCTTTGAATTTCAGAGCACTCTTGACTCTTTTCTTCTTCTTCCTCCTTCGTTTGGAATTTTAAGAACTTCTTTAGTTCTCCAATGGCTCCCAAGAGACGAGCAGGAAAAGAGGTAGCAACCTCTACGACGGAGGACCCTCTCCTCCTCCGGTCATCGAACGACCTATCGCCGGTAGGGATCTTTCCCTTTTGATCAGAGATTTTCATCTCTCTTTTAAAGCCAATTTCTGGCTATCTTTCGATGAATCCAGAGCGATCAATCATGATCTGGTGATCTTAGGGAGTTCAATTCCCTGAATTTCCCTTGATCTCTTGATTGGGAATTTTAAGAACCGAAGGGTTTCTTCTCCAAGCTTTTAAGCGAAGCTATCCCTTAGGCGGTTCACATCCTATTGAATGATAGGCTGCGAAGCTAAGCTTTGGAGTGTAACTGAAAAGGACCTTAATGCCCTTAAAATAATTTTTAGGCAACAGTACCATTCTGACGAATGCCACATTCTGTTGTTCGAGGTCAAGCTTCCAGAGCGAAGCTACTACTTAGATATTTTTCTGCATCCTGCCTTCATATAGAGTGCGGAGTTAAATTGCAGCTGCGAAGCTAAGCTTTTGGGCGAAGCTATTGTTCGGCCAGCTTCGCTCAGAGAGCGAAGCTATGCCTTAAACAAAAATTGCATTCTTGTTTTAGCTCTCATTTGGCTGATGAACTAATCATAGTTTCTCCTTGTTTTTGTAGTGCACTATACTCTTGGTCCTCTGAACAGTCTCTTTGGAACAGGTAGGGGCTGGATGGGAACGTTAGCCTGCAGTTTCAAGGGCAGGTTTCATTATTCAGCGAGCGAAGCGCTCCTGCTTGGGATGCACTTATCTATGGTGGGGATCAACACACCATGAGGAGCATCTTAACTACTGCTCCCCTTGAAGATTCTGACCGAAGAATCTATCGGAAGCCCGGCTTCATGTTCTAGCGCCAGACAATGATCACCAGCTTCTAGCCGGAGGGGGGCAGTGAATTTTTAAATTGGATGGTGAGAAGTATTATCTCCCATCTAGCAAGCGGCATTTTCCTTGTCCTTCTTTCAATGTGTGACGAGGGCTCGAAAGATGCAGTGGCAAGTGACTCGGACTACTGACTCCGTTCACGTAGGAAAGTTGATAATTCCGTCCCCTGGTTACACAAGGGCGGGTCCCCCTCGCTGCATATTGGGTCTCCACCCTGGGAATGTACTTCCAGACTCCCAGTAGGAGAAAACCCCGCGGTGGCTCAGACCTTTGGAAACCAGTTCTTTGAAGTTTGTGGCAATTATCTAGCCACTGATTTCAGGACTCCGGGGTGGATTCTGAAATCACCTAGAGGGGGGTGAATAGGTGATGGCTATATAGAATATGGCAATAATGCGGAATTTAAATCTACTTAAAACAATAAGCTCAAATTAAAAATACTTGCAAGATAAAAGCAATAAATAATGCAAGTAATAAAGAGAGATTGAGTTTAGAGAAATTTGAGCAAACGCAAACACGAGGATATGTTTCCGAGGTTCGAGCCACGCTCTACGTCCCCGCCTTCACACTTGAAGGATTTCCACTATTGTTGATCCCACTGGATCTCCAATACAAGGACACACTTGTCCTATCTCTCGTGATGCCGCAACACCACTTGGAGCACACTAGCTCGCTTGAGGCCGATGCCTCTACAACTTCGCTCAAGAATAAAGTTGATCACACTTGATCACAAAAGGCTCACTTAGCACAATCCTATAACCAATATGAAGAAGATGAATACTTGGGATTGTGTAGTGCAAAAGACTAGAGAGAAGTAGAGGATTGCTTCAAAAGGTGTAGGGAATTTTTGGCTTTGGAGAGAAAATCTTTTCTAAAAGAAAACTAAGGATTTAGCTTGGAAATATTTTCTTACTTAAAAACTCTTGTCAAATCATATAAATCTTGTATCTTATCATGTTGAAATGACCCACTATTTATAGTGGATGAAAGACAGGGTAAACAGCTAGAGAAATTCGTTGGGGTGAGATCCCAACAAAATTTGTCAGAAAATAGAGCTGTTGGAGTCTGTCAGACTTTCTGACAGCTACCGGTCGACCGGGTTAGTCGACCGCCAACGGTCATATTTCTGACCGTTGGGGGAAAATGGTCGGCCGACTCGGTCGACCGAAATAAACAGAGAGCACTGACAAGTGCCCGGTCAACCCGAGCGGTCGGCCGATGTGCACACATGCACAGCCGTGCACGTCGGTCGACTGGGTCGGTCGACCGGACTCTGTCAGATCTGTTTAAACAGAGTCTGGAAAGAAAGAAAAGGAAAATTTTGATTCAAACATTTTTGATTTAAGGATTTGAAAATAAGGTTCTAGACCTAATAAAACTAAGAGTGTGATCATAGATCAACACCCAAACATGTTAGAACATTTTTGGTAAAAATCCTTTTTGATAAAATGATTTTCTAAAAACGGTTTTTCCAAAACATGGTATTTCTAAAAACTAAGTTAGAAATTCTGATATAAAATTCTTTTGAAGCCATGAAGCAATACTAAGTGTGTGTGAGTGACAATCCCAAATATTCTACCTCTATCATCTAGGTTTTGACAAAATATCTAAAAATAAAAGTAAATTACAATCTTGAATTCTTTTCTTCAAAGTTTTGATCCCGAAGCTTTTCTACCGTGCTAGGCTTGGGAATGCAAATCTTTAGCGACGTCCAAATTGTGAGTCTTGATTGTGGAGCCGTCAAATCAACTTGTTTAAAACCTGAAATTCTTTTAAACAAGATTGTTAAACACATAACTAAATATGGTTTGTTATCATCAAAATATCGGGCTAATGGCCTTTGGGCCAACAATCTCCCCCTTTTTGATGATGACAAAACATACATAGTTATTATAAATATTTTGGGTGGAGACTTCAAGTGAAGCTCCCCCTCAACACATGCATATAATAAAAAGATACTCAGGCATAGGTAAATGGCACAAATAATAAACAACCATACACATGTCTATGCCAGAAAAGATAACTCATGCCATAAATAAACACATGTTCATACAAGACATAAAAACATATAAAAACACATGTCCACACAAACACAAATACATGTCCAAAATAACAAAATACAAAATACAAGATACAAAATACAAGCCCAAGGAAGTCTCTCAAGAATATCTCTCCCCCTTTTTGACATCATCCAAAGGGAAGTTACTCCTCATCGTCGTCGTCCTCATCATCGTCCTCCTCATCGTCGTCCTCAGCATCACCTGCAGCCATCTCCACATCCTCATCATCATCATCATCCTCAGCATCATCAGAAGCCTCCTCCTCTGGATCAATAGCTGCAACACCTGGCTGTGGTGCTGAAGAAGCAGAAGGGGCCCTAACTAGAAATGGAGGGCCGGAGGCAGGAAGCGGTCGGGCAAATGGCGTGGGGTCTGGACCAAGCATGTTGTACTTCACAAAGAGTACACTAAATTGCGAATCCATGTATCGCATGGAATCAGCAAAATAGGACATATCATTGCGAAGTCCCTGATAACGAGAGTCTATCTCCGCGCGATGTGCCGCATCCACCGCAGAAATCTGGGTCAGTCACTGCTGGATCTCAGCGGTCACCCAAGACTGATGCTCCTGAAACTGAATACGAAGCTCAGAAGAAATGAAGGCCTGAAGGTCTGAAGGAATGGATGGCCCTGGAGCAGAGGAAGTCCCTGGGACAGATGAAGACCCTGGAACATGAGCAGGAGGAATAGGAGGCTGCTCAGGAGCGGGATGACGCATCCTAGGTTGCATCCTCTTTAAAAGAGTGTTGTTCAGGTTCACGGAGGGTTCAGTGGGTATCTCAGAGGACAGATCAAAATTGAGTTATTTTAGGAGATACGAAATGAGCATCCCATAAGGCAAGTGCCTTGTGGGGACAAGGACGTGATCAGAGGTCATGTGAGAAATTATGAAGCGGGGGATGTTTATCTTAATGCCTTTCAGAAGGCAGTAGACAATCAAAGGAACAAGACTCCTAGCATGACTGTATTCCCCAGATTTGGGCAGAATGTTATATAATACAAATTTAGCGAGGACTTGAGCAGTGAGTGTGAATTTATTCACCTCCTCATTCCTCACTAAGCCGGGGTTGTCATCCCCGTGGAGTAAAGTTGACGCGGTGAGCGCAGACTTACCGGCCGGATATACAAAATCATGAAGGTCATAGGAGTAGACATCAACTCCACCACAGGAGAGATGCAACAGATCAGCAAATCGTTGGAGAGAGATATCTATGTCTCTTCCAAGAACCCTAGACCTAACCCAGTTTCCCTCATAAGACAGATTAGTATAAAAGTAGGGTATGAGAGAGGTGTACACCGGTTCTCTAATAGCCATGAACTGATCTAAAGAATTGTTCCTCAATATTTGTGGGATATTGAGGTGCTCAAAATCTTGGAGGACAACACATCTCCCAGAAATAATAGTTCTCCTCGAAAGAAGGATAAACCGTTGTTCTGCTAGATCAGAGACAAAAGGAGGTTTAGTCCTAGTGGATGAAGAAGAAGGGACTACTGATTTTCCCTTCTCGGATCTAGATCTTTTAGGCATAATTTTTTTTTTAGGTTAAAATGAAAGATCTAGGTCAAAAACAATATTAGGGCTTGATCTAGACTAGGTGACGGATAGATCTTGACAAAACTAGGATGAACAACGAGATGGAAAGTAAGATCTAAAGAAAAAAATGAGATTTTTACCTTGAGGGATGAGAGATCAAGAACCCACAACTGAAAATCCCTGAGATTATACGTAGATCGGGCCTGAAAGAGACGATCCAGGAAAGATTTGAGAATTTTAGGCAAGGATTTGAGATGGATTGAAGTAGGAAGAGGTGATTAGGGTTTTTAGAGAGGAGAGAGTGAAGAGCCGCCGGTGAGAAATGAGAGAAAAGAGAGAGTAAGGGCTTTAAATAGGGTGGGTAAATGACAGATTCCCATCTCCCGGTTGACCGGTCCGGTCGACCGAAAATACCCGAGACCACTGACAGACAAAACGGTCGACCGCAGCGGTCGGCCGAAAATACCTGAGAGCTCTGACAGATGAAACGGTAGACCGCACCGGTCGGCCGGCTACAGAGAAGGATAAAAACATTCTTCCAAGCAAGGTTGGTCGGCCGGATCTCAGCTCCGGTCGGCCGGTCTTGCCCAAAAACTGTTAGCAGCAAAGACCAAAAAAATCTAAAATAGTCTGAAAAATAATAAAAGTGAATATTTTCAACAAACAAGGTTTTAAAACATGATTTAAACTTTATTAACTATAATTATCAACAAAATTTTACACAAAAAATTTTACCTTTTATTTTTCATATGAAACAGAGATTTAGAGATGTTGAAGCCGAATACCCGGTGAAGGGTTCTGAACTTCATCCTCGAGATTCCTCTAAATATGAGTTGAGGTGCGCAATTGCTATCTCTAATGTATTTGCTTTAAATATGATTTTTAAATATTTATTTTAGTTTTGACAAAATGAGTATATGATCAAAACTAGACATGTGGACATACAAAAGAAATATGGCATAAAACAAGATAGCATATACACAAGCATGATGGAAATGTAAGTTTACTCTAACACATATCAATGAAGCACAAAGGTAAACTAACAATCCTATGCATATGTATATAAGCTTTTAAATGGAGAAATTACCAAACCGAGGGTATTCTCCAAAATAGGTGCCTCCATGATAGTGATGCAAGCGCGATGTGATCTTTGAGCTTTGATGCATCCACCACCTGGGCACCGTCTCCCCCTAAGTCTTGGAGGATGAAAACCCACCTGTTTCAACTAAATTTGGTGTGTCTTTTGGTACCCATATCTTTTTGGGTCCTTTAGGGTTAGTACCGGGGCGAACCCAAATATGTTTATTAGTCATGTTAAGCTTAGCAAAACAAAATTTTTCTAAATGGCCTTTGCGGCCACAATAAGTGCAAACATAAATCCGACCACTACCATACATGAAAGCATGTTTGTGAGTGTGTGCATGTTTCCGTGCATGTTGATGGTGAGTGTGTTTCCCTTGGGTTATTCCTTGGGAAACCTAGAAGCAAATTTATTTAAATCAAAAGCACATTTTTTAAGAGTTGAATCTAAAACATCAACCCGTTTTTGAATTTCAATAAAATCATTTTTATTACAAGATGCAATGGGGTTTTCCCTTTACAAGCTAATTTATAGTTTTCAAAATCAATCTTTATTTTCTTAAAAGCATTAGACAAATCATTTTTCTCTTTTTCAATAATATCATATTTATTTTTCAATAACTCATTTTCTCTTTTAATTTCTTATTATGAGATTGCAAAATCTCATATCTATGTTGGAGTTTTTCAAAAAATTGAGCTAATTCATCCATAGTCAATTCATCATCTTCTATGGAGTTGTCGAGATTACCTTAGAAGCATCAACTCCATGTGCCATGAAGCACATGTGTGCGGCGTCGTTCTCCTCTTCGGATTCCGACTCCGTATCGTCCCACGTGGCCACCATAGCCTTCTTCTTCTTTGGGCCGTTCTTGGAGGTGGTACCTTGGAGAGCGGGGCAATCGGCAATGAGGTGTCCGATCTTCTTGCAATGAAAACAAGGACCCGGCTCCTCTCTTTTCCTTTCGAATCTTCCTTGAGGTTTCCCTCTTCGGAAGTTGCTTTGCCTCCCTTTCTTGTAGAACATTTTACCCACCTTCCGGATGAGAATGGCAAAGTCCTCATCGTAGTCTTCCGATGAGTCTTTCTCGTCATGGTTGGTTGGAGTGGCTTTGAAAGTAAGGGCTTTCTTCTTCGGCGCCTCCCTTTCTTCTCTAACTTTCATCTCCATCTCATGGGTCTTGAGATTTTCGATGAAGCCAGAGAAGTCCATCTCCTCCCGATCATTGAGCTCCTTGAGGGTGGTTGCCTTGACTTCCCAAGCTTAGGGAAGATCTCTAATGACCTTCCTTATCTTTTGGTCATTATCGATCGCATCACCTAAAGAAGATAAAGCATTTGTTATTTTGGTGAACCGAGTGAGCATGTCATCAATGCTCTCATTCTCAAGCATGTAAAAGTTCTCATATTGAGAACGAAGCAAGTCAATTTAGGACCTCTTGACTTGTGACGTTCCCTCATGAGTTACAATCAAAACATTCCACACTTCATATGCGGATTTACAATTTATGATGCGTGAGAGGTCATCTTCATTAAGGGCTTGGGTTAATGCAAATTAAGCCCTAGCATTGGCCTCATAGTCCTTAGTGGTGTCCTCGGACCATGATCTCTCATCGGTGAGAGGTTTTATAAATTCTTTGGTTATGGCCCTAGCTATCCTAACTCCTAAGGATTTAAGGAAAAGGTTCATCTTGACCTTCAAAATGGGAAAGTTCAAGCCATCAAATTTGGGTGGGGACTTGATGCTAGAAAAGTCAATTGAAGCCATGGATAATGAATAAGATGCACAACAAATGAAGAATGCAACAAAATGATATAGCCAAATACAAGGATCTCCCTAAGGTGGTTAAACCAAATAGTAGGGTTAGGCTCTGATACCAATTGAAATCACCTAGAGGGGGGGTGAATAGGTGATGGCTATATGGAATCTGCCAATAATGCGGAATTTAAATCTACTTAAAACAATAAGCTCAAATTAAAAACACTTGCAAGATAAAAGCAATAAATAATGCAAGTAATAAAGAGAGATTGAGTTTAGAGAAATTTGAGCAAACGCAAACACGAGGATATGTTTCCGAGGTTCGAGCCACGCTCTACGTCCCCGCCTTCACACTTGAAGGATTTCCACTATTGTTGATCCCACTAGATCTCCATACAAGGACACACTTGTCCTATCTCTCGTGATGCCGCAACACCACTTGGAGCACACTAGCTCGCTTGAGGCCGATGCCTCCACAACTTCGCTCAAGAATAAAGTTGATCACACTTGATCACAAAAGGCTCACTTAGCACAATCCTATAACCAATATGAAGAAGATGAATACTTGGGATTGTGTAGTGCAAAAGACTAGAGAGAAGTAGAGGATTGCTTCAAAAGGTGTAGGGAATTTTTGGCTTTGGAGAGAAAATCTTTTCTAAAAGAAAACTAAGGATTTAGCTTGGAAATATTTTCTTACTTAAAAACTCTTGTCAAATCATATAAATCTTGTATCTTATCATGTTGAAATGACCCACTATTTATAGTGGATGAAAGACAGGGTAAACAGCTAGAGAAATTCGTTGGGGTGAGATCCCAACAAAATTTGTCAGAAAATAGAGCTGTTGGAGTCTGTCAGACTTTCTGACAGCTACCGGTCGACCGGGTTAGTCGACCGCCAACGGTCATATTTCTGACCGTTGGGGGAAAATGGTCGGCCGACTCGGTCGACCGAAATAAACAGAGAGCACTGACAAGTGCCCGGTCAACCCGAGCGGTCGGTCGATGTGCACACATGCACAGCCGTGCACGTCGGTCGACTGGGTCGGTCGACCGGACTCTGTCAGATCTGTTTAAACAGAGTCTGGAAAGAAAGAAAAGGAAAATTTTGATTCAAACATTTTTGATTTAAGGATTTGAAAATAAGGTTCTAGACCTAATAAAACTAAGAGTGTGATCATAGATCAACACCCAAACATGTTAGAACATTTTTGGTAAAAATCCTTTTTGATAAAATGATTTTCTAAAAACGGTTTTTTCCAAAACATGGTATTTCTAAAAACTAAGTTAGAAATTCTGATATAAAAATTCTTTTGAAGCCATGAAGCAATACTAAGTGTGTGTGAGTGACAATCCCAAATATTCTACCTCTATCATCTAGGTTTTGACAAAATATCTAAAAATAAAAGTAAATTACAAATCTTGAATTCTTTTCTTCAAAGTTTTGATCCCGAAGCTTTTCTACCGTGCTAGGCTTGGGAATGCAAATCTTTAGCGACGTCCAAATTGTGAGTCTTGATTGTGGAGCCGTCAAATTAACTTGTTTAAAACCTGAAATTCTTTTAAACAAGATTGTTAAACACATAACTAAATATGGTTTGTTATCATCAAAATATCGGGCTAATGGCCTTTGGGCCAACAATCTCCCCCTTTTTGATGATGACAAAACATACATAGTTATTATAAATATTTTGGGTGGAGACTTCAAGTGAAGCTCCCCTCAACACATGCATATAATAAAAAGATACTCAGGCATAGGTAAATGGCACAAATAATAAACAACCATACACATGTCTATGCCAGAAAAGATAACTCATGCCATAAATAAACACATGTTCATACAAGACATAAAAACATATAAAAACACATGTCCACACAAACACAAATACATGTCCAAAATAACAAAATACAAAATACAAGATACAAAATACAAGCCCAAGGAAGTCTCTCAAGAATATCTCTCCCCCTTTTTGACATCATCCAAAGGGGAAGTTACTCCTCATCGTCGTCGTCCTCATCATCGTCCTCCTCATCGTCGTCCTCAGCATCACCTGCAGCCATCTCCACATCCTCATCATCATCATCATCCTCATCATCATCAGAAGCCTCCTCCTCTGGATCAATAGCTGCAACACCTGGCTGTGGTGCTGAAGAAGCAGAAGGGGCCCTAACTAGAAATGGAGGGCCGGAGGCAGGAAGCGGTCGGGCAAATGGCGTGGGGTCTGGACCAAGCATGTTGTACTTCACAAAGAGTACACTAAATTGCGAATCCATGTATCGCATGGAATCAGCAAAATAGGACATATCATTGCGAAGTCCCTGATAACGAGGGTCTATCTCCGCGCGATGTGCCGCATCCACCGCAGAAATCTGGGTCAGTCACTGCTGGATCTCAGCGGTCACCCAAGACTGATGCTCCTGAAACTGAATACGAAGCTCAGAAGAAATGAAGGCCTGAAGGTCTGAAGGAATGGATGGCCCTGGAGCAGAGGAAGTCCCTGGGACAGATGAAGACCCTGGAACATGAGCAGGAGGAATAGGAGGCTGCTCAGGAGCGGGATGACGCATCCTAGGTTGCATCCTCTTTAAAAGAGTGTTGTTCAGGTTCACGGAGGGTTCAGTGGGTATCTCAGAGGACAGATCAAAATTGAGTTATTTTAGGAGATACGAAATGAGCATCCCATAAGGCAAGTGCCTTGTGGGGACAAGGACGTGATCAGAGGTCATGTGAGAAATTATGAAGCGGGGGATGTTTATCTTAATGCCTTTCAGAAGGCAGTAGACAATCAAAGGAACAAGACTCCTAGCATGACTGTATTCCCCAGATTTGGGCAGAATGTTATATAATACAAATTTAGCGAGGACTTGAGCAGTGAGTGTGAATTTATTCACCTCCTCATTCCTCACTAAGCCGGGGTTGTCATCCCCGTGGAGTAAAGTTGACGCGGTGAGCGCAGACTTACCGGCCGGATATACAAAATCATGAAGGTCATAGGAGTAGACATCAACTCCACCACAGGAGAGATGCAACAGATCAGCAAATCGTTGGAGAGAGATATCTATGTCTCTTCCAAGAACCCTAGACCTAACCCAGTTTCCCTCATAAGACAGATTAGTATAAAAGTAGGGTATGAGAGAGGTGTACACCGGTTCTCTAATAGCCATGAACTGATCTAAAGAATTGTTCCTCAATATTTGTGGGATATTGAGGTGCTCAAAATCTTGGAGGACAACACATCTCCCAGAAATAATAGTTCTCCTCGAAAGAAGGATAAACCGTTGTTCTGCTAGATCAGAGACAAAAGGAGGTTTAGTCCTAGTGGATGAAGAAGAAGGGACTACTGATTTTCCCTTCTCGGATCTAGATCTTTTAGGCATAATTTTTTTTTTAGGTTAAAATGAAAGATCTAGGTCAAAAACAATATTAGGGCTTGATCTAGACTAGGTGACGGATAGATCTTGACAAAACTAGGATGAACAACGAGATGGAAAGCAAGATCTAAAGAAAAAAATGAGATTTTTACCTTGAGGGATGAGAGATCAAGAACCCACAACTGAAAATCCCTGAGATTATACTTAGATCGGGCCTGAAAGAGACGATCCAGGAAAGATTTGAGAATTTTAGGCAAGGATTTGAGATGGATTGAAGTAGGAAGAGGTGATTAGGGTTTTTAGAGAGGAGAGAGTGAAGAGCCGCCGGTGAGAAATGAGAGAAAAGAGAGAGTAAGGGCTTTAAATAGGGTGGGTAAATAACAGATTCCCATCTCCCGGTTGACGGTCCGGTCGACCGAAAATACCCGAGACCACTGACAGACAAAACGGTCGACCGCAGCGGTCGGCCGAAAATACCTGAGAGCTTTGACAGATGAAACGGTAGACCGCACCGGTCAGCCGGCTACAGAGAAGGATAAAAACATTCTTCCAAGCAAGGTTGGTCGGCCGGATCTCAGCTCCGGTCGGCCGGTCTTGCCCAAAAACTGTCAGCAGCAAAGACCAAAAAAAATCTAAAATAGTCTGAAAAATAATAAAAGTGAATATTTTCAACAAACAAGTTTTAAAACATGATTTAAACTTTATTAACTATAATTATCAACAAAATTTTACACAAAAAATTTTTACCTTTTATTTTTCATATGAAACAGAGATTTAGAGATGTTGAAGCCGAATACCCGGTGAAGGGTTCTGAACTTCATCCTCGAGATTCCTCTAAATATGAGTTGAGGTGCGCAATTGCTATCTCTAATGTATTTGCTTTAATATGATTTTTAAATATTTATTTTAGTTTTGACAAAATGAGTATATGATCAAAACTAGACATGTGGACATACAAAAGAAATATGGCATAAAACAAGATAGCATATACACAAGCATGATGGAAATGTAAGTTTACTCTAACACATATCAATGAAGCACAAAGGTAAACTAACAATCCTATGCATATGTATATAAGCTTTTAAATGGAGAAATTACCAAACCGAGGGTATTCTCCAAAATAGGTGCCTCCATGATAGTGATGCAAGCGCGATGTGATCTTTGAGCTTTGATGCATCCACCACCTGGGCACCGTCTCCCCCTAAGTCTTGGAGGATGAAAACCCACCTGTTTCAACTATTTATAGTGGATGAAAGACAGGGTAAACAGCTAGAGAAATTCGTTGGGGGTGAGATCCCAACAAAATCTGTCAGAAAATAGAGCTGTTAGAGTCTGTCAGACTTTCTGACAGCTACCGGTCGACCGGGTCGGTCGACCGCCAACGGTCATATTTCTGACCGTTGGGGGAAAACGGTCGGCCGACTCGGTCGACCGAAATAAACAGAGAGCACTGACAAGTGCCCGGTCGACCCGAGCGGTCGGCCGACGTGCACACATGCACAGCCGTGCACGTCGGTCGACTGGGTCGGTCGACCGACTCTGTCAGATCTGTTTAAACAGAGTCTGGAAAGAAAGAAAAGGAAAATTTTGATTCAAACATTTTTGATTTAAGGATTTGAAAATAAGGTTCTAGACCTAATAAAACTAAGAGTGTGATCATAGATCAACACCCAAACATGTTAGAACATTTTTGGTAAAAATCCTTTTTGATAAAATGATTTTCTAAAAACAGTTTTTCCAAAACATGATATTTTTATAAACTAAGTTAGAAATTCTGATATAAAAATTCTTTTGAAGCCATGAAGCAATACTAAGTGTGTGTGAGTGACAATCCCAAATATTCTACCTCTATCATCTAGGTTTTGACAAAATATCTAAAAATAAAAGTAAATTACAAATCTTGAATTCTTTTCTTCAAAGTTTTGATCCCGAAGCTTTTCTACCATGCTAGGCTTGGGAATGCAAATCTTTAGCAGCGTCCAAATTGTAAGTCTTGATTGTGGAGCCGTCAAATCAACTTATTTTAATCCTGAAATTCTTTTAAACAAGATTGTTAAACACATAACTAAATATGGTTTGTTATCATCAAAATATCGGGCTAATGGCCTTTGGGCCAACAGATTCATCCTCCCAAGGCATGGTGGAGGGACTTGACTCTATATGTCCTTGCTCATTTTGAGGAGGATTTGGAGAGGCTGGGGCTTTATGAGGCCGTCAGGGCGACCTGTTATGGCATTCAGATGCGCGTAGCGAACTTTTACGCCATCTTTGAGTTGTACTGCCCGGCTATAGGGACCTTCTTCACCCCTGTTGGCGAATTGGGTATGGCTCTGCACGAGATGTGGGAAATCTCTGCTCTGCCCTTGGGGTCTTTCCTATATGGAGAATATTTCCCGTGCGAGGCGGAATTGGCACTTCTGGAGAAGCAGGAGTCCGCTTTGTTTGAGACCTACCGGGAGTTGATGTGCCACTTCTACATTTGCTCCAGCATGCATGGGAGCAGTAAGGGAGCTACATGCAGTTTGAAGAGCTGGAAAAATTATTTGTTCCCCGACTTGGAAGGTACTCCTGAAGCGGCTCATTGTGGAGTTGCAGATGAAGACATCTTTCGCCGGATGCAAGAGCACTCTCAAGGGGATCTAATTCTGGAAGAAGATGACGGACCCTATGAGAAAGGCGATATTCTTCGGAGTTTTCACTACCAGGCTCGTCGACCAACGTCCCGGAAGGTACTTCTGGCTGGTTTTCTAACGGTCTGGTTGAAGAGATGTATGGTGCCGTCCTCGTCTGGCGATGTCATTCATCCGACTGTCTTGTTGCCTGCCGTTCGTCTAGTCCATGGTCGTTCTCTTGGACTTCTTCCAGTCATGGTGTGCTGTATTCAAAGAGGCCTTCGTGGATTGACGGAGGCTTTCTGTAGGCACCAACAATGAAGCGGGGAAAGGGGACTATCTTGCCTCGCGACGGGCTAAACCCCAAAATAGGTCTGCCATATACTTATTTGATGGCGTGGTTCGCCCTTTACTGCCCTTCCATTATCAAAGCCAGAGAGGAGCCCCCAGAAGGTGTTCGCATGGCGCTTCTCCGTCGGTTCGAGGGGTGTTCGTGGTCAAAGACTTATGTGGCTGCGGTCCGTAAACTGCTGTGTCGTCATGACGTTTATAGCCTTTTCCGATGCTTCCCCTACATTCGCGATGCAGGCTATGGTGAAGAATTCAAGAATGTAGGGGAAGGGCAGACGTCATTGAGTCGGGGAGTCTTCGAGTGGCTGGTTAGCATCCGGCCATCACACTTGTTGTATAGAAGTGGGGACACCTGTTACCTGGAGCCCTATGTTCCGAGTCGGTTTGCCCGTCAGTTTGGGTATGACCAACTGTATGTAGGCAATCCAAACAGCAGTCTGGCCTTCTTGGGGAGTCTCATCGATGGAGCTCGTGTTTGGCGGTTCTTCATTGCTGGCTATACTGAGGCGCGACTGTGCACGCCGCTAAGGACTCCGAACCTTCTGACGACCCTGGGATTCTGCCAGTGGTATAGAACCTCGAACTCCACACCCACTGGATTTTCTGTTAATTCCTTTGGTGTGAAGTTAATCTCTCTGCGGCTGAAGCGGAAGGTCACTGAGAAGAGCGAGGGTAAGAGGGTCCGCGTTCCAGGCCTCGGGGAATTCATTGCCGTTGATGATAGAAAAGCCTCGGATGCAGGAAGTCCTCTCTTTGAAGCGGATACAGGTGCTGAGGCTCGGGCAGCTGCTTCTGGTGGGGTAGGCGCGGCCCCCATGGAACATGTTGATGTGGAAGAAGTGAAGGAAGAAGATGCTGACGTCCACTTCAAGCGAAAGCGGGAAGGTGGATTTCGTAGGAAGAGGGTAGTGAAGAAGCCTCGTCGCTATGCTCCTACGGTTATTGCAGAGGGCGAATTATCTGCAGTGCCTCCTCCTCCTGCTCCATTAGTCATTAGGTTGTCGGCTCCTAGGCAGACTGCTGGTAAAGCTGCTCCGGACCCGGGTAAGATCAACTCTGTTCTTGTAATATACTTCTTATGTGTTCCATATAGCTCATTATTTACTTTATGATTCAGGAACTGAGGCGGTGAGAAGCCCGAGAGTTGAGGCTACCGGAGAACAAGGGGAGCATTATGATCCCTTATTTACTTATAGAGAAGGCGATGAAGCTGGCTATTTCGCCATCTCGGAAGAGTCTGGAGGTGATGCGACTGATGTAGGTCCTTTGGGTGCTGGGACTTCAAAAGGAAGTCCTGTAGCCTCTAACTCTTTTGGGTGGACTACAGAGGGTTCGGCAAGTGAAGTTGGGCCGGCCATTCGTGTCGATTCTACCAAAGATTTTCCAATGGAGCCTGCAGGGACTGATGCAGCCGTCAAGACGATTGAGGCGACATCATCTTTTGGTAGTGTTTTGGCCTTTTAACTCCTGCTATTTGTTATGCCTTATTTAAACAAAGTCTTGCTGTAGGTGTTCCACCTCTGGGTTCGTCGACTTCAAGAGAGCCAACCAATCTTCCTGAGAGGACCAGGGGTGAAGTAAGTACTTCGACCACGGCGGATGCTGCCGAGTTGGATGCTTTGTATCATGGGTTGCCCTCTTATCAGCCTGAACCAGCCAGAGGAGATGAAATTGAGGAAACGGTAGTCATGGAACCAACCTTACTTTCAGCTATATCAGTGAGTGAGATGCCATTGGTTTCGCCAGTGCCGCCTATCTTGCCAGGCGCGGAGCTGAAGATGATTACCAGTCCTACTTCTCCAACATTGGTGGTTGAGACAGCTCTCCCGAAAATAATCACTAGTCCTACCTCGGTTGTGGCTAGTGTACTGGTTTCGATGAGGACTCCTCCGAGATCACCGATGACCCCTCATGTTGCTGCAGCCAGCGCCTCCATAGTTATGCCAGTGAAGCCAGTGGAAACTCTGTCTTCAGGGGCTGCTCGTTTACCGGGAGTAGTTGAGGCCGAGAACGAATTCGTGGCTGAGTTAGTCGACAGCTTTTATAAGATCTTGAAGCGATCAATTGCTTTAGTCTTGAAGGGCTCGACTACCTTATTTTCTGCTTTAAAGGTGGTCCTCTCCCGAAGCATTGACAGTATCCGAGACTTTGGAGAGGATGACCAGGCCGCCAAATTGGAGCTTCTGGTGGACAGACTCGAGAGGGATGTGGACGAATGGCGCCGTCTTAGCCATTCAGATCTGGAGTCTTCAGTTAACGAACAGCTTGCGTATCTTGTTGCTCAGATTCATGAAGATCATCTCACCGCTCAAGAAGCTGCTAAGGCCATTTCTTCTGATTTGAAATCCTTGGAGATAAGGAAAGTAGAGCTCGGGGATGCCATAGACGCTTCTAGTAGTGCTCTTCTTGACGCTGAGGATAAAATTGAGAAGGCCAAGGAAATGATCAGGAAGGCTAATCTTCTTTTATCCAAGGCTGAACCAGTGCGTCTTGAAGAGACTGCCCGGCTTGAGCAGCTTAAGGCTCAGAATGACGAAGTCTTGCGGCAGAAGCTAACACAGAGGGCAACCTTGGTTGAAATTGAAGCTCGCTTGGTTCAGACGGCGAGCTTGAATGAGACCAAGTTAAGGTCGTAGGCGTTTATCAGGGCTGCTGAAGAGAGGAAGACTAGGCTGGCCACTCTTGAAGAACGGATCAAGTCTTATGAAGTGCCGCCGTAGCTTGTAATATGTGCATTCATGTATCCCCCTTTTTGGAATCAATAAAAAGTGATTTTATTTTGACTCTCCTGTCGCACTTCCAACTTGTTTTAGCTTCTGAATTCTCGCTTTCAAGTTGTATTGCAGCCATTTGAGAAAATAGTCCTTACTGGACTAAAAGATGAGACCTGGCTATCTGCCGGTTTAGAGGTCGCAATGATGTAACCGATTAAGAAGCCACCAAGCTCAAAATTTGTCATATAATAACAAAGAAATAGTTCTTGTCGGACTGA
Organism: Agave tequilana; assembly: GCA_038442645.1. Classification (NCBI taxonomy): domain Eukaryota; kingdom Viridiplantae; phylum Streptophyta; class Magnoliopsida; order Asparagales; family Asparagaceae; genus Agave; species Agave tequilana. The sequence goes on along the minus strand of JAVJIF010011753.1, from coordinate 62,644 downwards.
AAGATGAGACTTGGCTATCTACCGGATCAGAGGTCGCAATGACGTAACCGATTGAGAAGCCACCAAGCTCGAAATTTTTGATGGGATTTGGAAGAAATTGTCAGAGGTATATTGTTAACGTGACAACCAAAGAAGTCCACTAAAGACTGAGTGGGACTCAGAAACTTACTGGGGAGCTAGGAAATGAATTCCATAGAAGATCATATGTCAGAGGTGTAATGTTAACATGACAAAAAGAACTTCGTGGGAATTCGAAAAGCAATTTGTCAGAGGTGTAATGTTAACTTGGCAAAAAGATATGCATGCCAGAGGTATAGTGTTAAACATAGCATGGAAAGATCTCGTTTTCATTGCAAAAAAAGACGAGATCACTGTCATAGGTTTAATGTTAACATAAAAGGGAAATGGATGCCAGAGGTGTAGTGTTAAACATAGCATGGAAAGATCTCGTTTTCATTGCGAAAAACGAGGAGATCACTGTCATAGGTTTAATGTTAACTTAACAGCGAAATAGATGCCAGAGGTGTAGTGTTAAACATAGCATGAAAAGTCTCGTTCTCACTGAGAGAAACGAGGATATCACTGTCATAGATTTAATATTAACTTAACAGCGAAATGGATGGAAAGATCTCGTTTTCATTGAGAAAATCGAGGAAATCACTGTCATAGGTTTAATGTTAACTTAACAGCGAAATGGATGGAAAAATCTCGTTTTCATTGAGAAAATCGAGGAAATCACTGTCATAGGTTTAATGTTAACTTAACAGCGAGATGAATGCCAGAGGTGTAGTATTAAATATAGCATGAAAATGTCTCGTTCTCACTGAGAAAAATGAGGGGATCACTATCATAGGTTTAATGTTAACTTAACAACGAAATGGATGCCAGAGGTATAGTGTTAAACATAGCGTGGAAAGGTCTTTATATGTGGTCTTACCATTCCATGGATGAGAATTGGTAAGTGATTTTGGAAAGAAAATCAAATGGGAACATGTCCCTTAGGATTTTTAGCAAATCCTCAGCTGTCAACGAGTTTGATATGCCTTTACCAACTAGCGTTTGAGTCAGGCTAGCCATGCTATTCCTCTCAGCATGATGAGTTGTCGAGAACTTATGTTGGGCTTAAAGGCCAACATTTTCCTCTATCCTTAACCGTTGAAGGTATTGGATCATTTGGTTAGTGCATGTGTAACCTTGATTCTTCTTTAAGACAGCCAGTGTATGGTCAGCTTCCTACTGGTTTATGGTTGTATAATCTCGTTTGGAGGAAGAGAGAGGCGCTCTTTCTGCGTACTTCGGATTTGAAGGTCTTGATCAGAGGTGTAATGTTAACTTGATCATGAGAAGGATCCTTAATCAAGGATAATACTTCTGTAAGAACTTGCCATTGATCGATATCATGAGTAAATCATCATCTGAAGTCATAAGGCGATATGCTCCGTTTGAATAGACTGTTTTTGTTACAAATGGTCCCTCCCATTTAGGCTGAAATTTACCTTTGGTTTTGTGTGTCATGATCATTGATCGTCTGACGGCTAAAACCAAATCTTCTTTCTGAAAGACTCTTTGTTTGACCTTCTTATTGAAGGCTTTTGAGATCCGAGCTTGATATAACTCAATGTGCTGCTGAGCTTGTAACCGCTTCTCATCTAGGGCTTCGAGCTCTTGAAGACGCAACCAATCATTGTCCTCTGATGTGATCTTAGTGATCAGAGCGACTCGTAATGATGGCATCTGAATTTCCAACGGTATGACTGCTTCACAACCGTATACCAGGGAAAAAGGCGTATCGCATGTCGGGGTCCGAACCGTGGTTCGGTAGGCCCAAAGACATTCACCAAGCTTCTCATTCCAATCTCGCTTATTCGAGGAGACGAACTTTTTGAGTAACTTGATGATTGTCTTGTTGAATGCTTCTGCCAAGCCATTAGCGGCGGGATTATAGGCAGTTGAAGCCACATTCTGAATTCGGTATTTATCGCAGAATCGATAGAATACCTGGCTTATGAATTGGGGGCCGTTATCATGGATGATCCACCTAGGGACACCAAACCGATGGATGACATGGTGTTTGATGAAATTAACCACGTTAGAAGTTTTGACTTCAACCAGTGGTATGGCTTCTGCCCACTTTAAAAAGTAATCGGTTATCGCCAGGATAAACTAGTGTCCTTTTGTCGAAGAAGGGCTGATTGGCCCTACGACATCGATTCCCCATGCTTCAAATGGCCATGAAGCAACAGTTGGGTGGAGCAACTCCGGATGCTGGTGTATGAAGTCCGCATGAATTTGGCATGTTTTACACCTTCGTGCATGTTGGATGGCATCGGCTATCATGGGTGGCCAATAATATCCAAGCCTATGCAATCTGTCTTTAAGTTTTGGACCTGGCTGATGAGCTCCGCATATGCCGTCGTGTGCTTCTTTAAGCACTTCCTGCGCCTCTGAATTAGAAAGGCAACGGAGGAGGACACCGTCATATGAACGACGGTAAAGTGTCTTCATAGTTGGATCGTAGTAAAAACGGAGAGACCTTCGTCTGATAGATGCCGCTTCTTTAGGATCGTCTGGCAACAGACCATGTAGAGCATAGTCGATGAAAGAAATTCGCTAATCTCTCGGCTCAAGATCCGTCGAGATATTATAGACCTCTCTGGTTCTTAACATATGTTTAGAGTAGACAAGGTGTCGAGTCGCCACTGTAAGGTGATACTCGGTGTCGACTGGCAAGGCTAGCGTTGTTGCTAATGCAGTAAGAGCATCTGCCTTAGTATTCTGAGATCGAGCTACGTGCCCGATGTAAAAGCCATCAAACAGATTAGTCATTTCGATGACTGCGTGATAGTAAGGCACCAAGTCTTCGTGACAGACCTCATATTCGCCTTTAACCTGATTGATAATCAATTTTGAATCGCCATAAGCTCAAGGTAGCGTACCCCCATTTCGAGGGCGAGCTGAAGACCAATAAGTGGAGCATTGTATTCCGCCACATTGTTGGAGCACGATTCCGTCAGAGAAAATGCTCTAGGAAGGACATGATTTTGTGGAGAGATAAACACAACCCCCACGCCGGAAATGATCCTGCCTTTAGGGCCTATTCGTGATGCTCTATCGAAGAACACCTGCCAAACTTCATCCTCTGAAGTTACATTGGATTTGAAGACTTCATCTGGAATATCTTCATGAACTTTTGAGTTTTCCGGAATCGGATGAGCAGCCAAGAACTCTGCAAGGGCCTGGCCTTTAACCGCCTTCAGAGGGATAAAGAGCATGTCGTATTGAGACAAAAGAAGCGCTCATTTAGATAATCTTGAATTCAATGATCCTGGCTTCGTCATGAGAAGACACGAAGGATTCACTCTAGAAATGACATGTATGATTTGGCCGACCAAATAATGTCGTGTCTTCTAAACGGTAAAGACAAGAGCTAAGCATTCCTTCTCAATAAGATTATAGCGAGATTCCGCCCCTATCAGAGTTTTGTTCAGATAATAAATGGCCTGTTCATGACCATTGTCGTCTTTTTGAGCAAGCAGGGCACCAATAGAATAGTCCGTAGCTTTCACATAAAGTAAGAATGGTTTCCCTGATGTGGGAGCTACCAAGACTGGAGGTTTTGTGAGATATTTCTTGATATCCTCGTAAGCTTCCTGACAAGCTTGATCCCATACAAAGGAAGCACCATTTTTCATGAGTCGGGTGAACGGTTGACAGCGGCCTGAGAGATTTGCGATGAATCTTCTAATATAAGCCAGTCTACCTTGCAAGCCTCTAAGCTCTTTGAGATTCCTCGGTGGATGCATGCTCTGAATGGCTTTAACTTTGTTTGGGTCAAGATGAATCCCTTTTGATGTAACAATAAATCCAAGGAACTTGCCACTCGAAACCCCAAGAAAGATTTTGTCGGATTCATCTTCAGCTGATGACCCCGCATTATGTCGAACATTGTTCTCAAGTCACAAAGATGGTCATTCTTATTGCGGCTTTTGACAGCAATGTCGTCGACATAGCATTCTACCGTTTTTCGGAGATGATCGCGAAAAATTGTGTTCATTGCCCGCTGATAGGTTGCTCCGGCGTTCTTTAGCCCGAGGGCATAACAGTGTACTAGTATACCCCCGATGGTGTTCTGAACGAAGTATTCTTCTCGTCGTCGGGATACATCTTAATCTGATTGTACCCTGAAAAGCCGTCCATGAAAGACATTCTTTCGAATCCACAGGTATTGTCAATCATGACATCGGTGATGGGCAGTGGGAATTCGTCTTTAGGATAAGCTGTATTGAGATCACGGTAGTCGATGCAGATCCATATTTTCTCATTCTTCTTGAGGACGGGAATGATATTAGCAACCCAATCTGGATGTTGTTCCTCCCGTATGAAGCCACATGCAATGAGCTTACGAACTTCGACTTCAATAGCCTTCATAATGTTCAGACGAAACCGACGTTGTTGCTGCTTGACTGGCTTGACGTCAGGTTTGATGTTCAGACGATGCATGGCTATTTGTGGGTCAAGTCCGGGCATGTCTTCGTAGTTCCATGCAAAAACATCTATATACTCTCTTATGAGTGCAATCAATTCTTCTTTTTCCATAAGTGATAAGCTTTCACTTATAAAGATGGGTTTAGGGTGATCTTGACTACCCAGGTTGACCTGAATCACCTTGTCTTCAGTAGGTGGTTCACGCGATTCGAATCGCTTTTCCCATAGGAGATCTAATTGCTGAGCCCATGGTTCCTCGTCAGTAGCTTCTGCAGGCTCCAATTGACCGCTTGAAGTCATGTTAACGGTGAGATTCTCGAACATCACTCCCACGCTAACATCTGAGTCCCACTCGGAGGAAGAGGCAGAATGTGATGGAATTGGTTCGTCATCCTTAGATTGAACCGTTGCTGGTGGTGTGGGTGTAACGTATCCCAACCCCCTGCGTGTGTTATCATAGTAATTTACAGGTTTCCCTCTCGGCACAAAGTTGCGCAGCAAACTACGTCTTCCTTTTCCGAAATTCAAGCCCTCTCCAAGCTTTAGGTTGTACCCCATTTTCTTCATCATATGGTGAGCTGGTCACGCGTAATGGAAAATTTGTGGGGTGTCTGAGTTTGAACTTGAATCTGTGGCTGTGGACCCTCGTGGTTGGGTTTTACCCAATATTATTGGTAACTGACCTTCTTTGGATGGAGGGATCACTAAAACGGCCCCCTCTACAAATTCCATGGGTGTACCGGATGCACTTGGTTTATATAAAGGCATGTGCAGAAAGCTATCCGTAATGGATTTAAATAATCCAACACTCGCAGGATAATCAAATGAAATATTATCATTAATTACCCATTCGCCCTCATCTTCAGAAGGAGTGTTACATTGGGGATTATTAAGACATGCTATAATCAGTTCACCAATTAAAATGGCTAGCATGTCTGCTTCAGATTCTGAATCCGCCTCATTGCCACTATCATCATCGTCCGGCAATGATTCTCTCGATGTTTCACCGGTCTCTTGATACAGGAGAGTGTCAGTAAAGTAATTTTTCACCCCTTTGAATGGTTGCTTCTCAGCGAAGATAGTTCGTACTGTTGCATCATCTTCAACATATTTGAAGCACTGGTGCAAAGTGGAGGGAACGATCCAGTTGGCGTGGATCCACGGTCGTCCTAGTAGCAAGTTGTATGACGTGTCAGCGTCAATGACATAGCACGTCACTTCTGACTTCAGGCTCCCGATTCGGCAACGGAGTCGAATTTTCCCAAGTGGATGACTACTCCTGGCATTAAAACCGTATATTATAGTAGTGGTTGCGGACAACCTATATAGTGGTATACCGAGGAAGTAGAGGAGCCTTTGGGGATGATGCTGAGTGCAGACCCCGGGTCAACCTGTACCCTTTCAATACATGTCGAACCGATGTATCCGGTGTAGTACAAAGGTCGATCGTGCTTGTTATCCTTGAGAAGCATATCTTCCGCTGTGAAGGCAATAGCAGGTACCTTTGATTGTACATGATGGCATTCAGGGCAAGAAGACTGAGCGTCATCTTTAGGGACTTCTAGCATATACGTCAGGAATGATTCTGAATTAGCCAGTGCATCTCTGAGTGCTTCTCTTGTCTCTTTTGAGAGATGAAGGAGCTCGTGTATGGTAATACGAGCCGGGATATTAGCCAGCTGGGCCAATATGTCAGAACGAAAGGAGTGTCAAGCCCCGGGCCTGAAGGCTTCTTCAGGACATGGTCGAACCGGACTTCCTTTGGCTTTTCCTTTCCCTTGGTTGGAACTGAAGCGGGTGCTGATACTTGTACTGACGTCGTTTGCTGTTGTGTCTCGTCAGTAGCTTTCTCATACTGTTTTAAGTATGATTTTTCAGATCGAGTACTCGTTGGCTGAGATACATCAGCCTGCGTTGTGCAAGCGTGCTTTTCTCCTTCGGATCGCTGAGAGAAGCTGATGAAAGATTGTCATCATCTGGCAGGATGGAGATGACATTGCAAGATTTGCCCTTTGACTTGGACTTCTTTGAATCCCATTGTTCGTCTTGGGCAAGGTCTGGGTGTATCCACATGATTTCCCCTCTCTCCAATGTCAAGGGAATAAGACCCTTATTATCTTTAGTTTTAGCTGCATGATGCTTGACTTCTAGCCGAGGTGCAGGAATTAGATAAGTCCCGTCAGGAACTGTGACCTTTGGGGTTTTACCGAACTCGAGGGTCACCATATTTGCAGTGACTTTCTTTTGCTCTGACTTCAACGTCAGGACTCTGGCGCCAACCAAAGCTTGAATTCTGTCTTTGAGGACGAAGCACTTGTCGGTAGGATGACGAATCATCCTATGAAAGAGACAGTATTTGGGATCGTTCGTGCGTCCTACTTCATTGGGACGTCGAACATCGGACAGCTTCAATTTATTCCCTTTGTGGAGTAAATGGAATATTGTGACCACCTGATCGTCTTTGAAGGAGTATTGTTTCGGAGGAAACTTAGACTCCTGATTATTGAAGCCGCTCTTCTTGACCTTCGACTGAACATCCCCTGATAATTCGACGGACATAGTCTCTTTCCCTTGGGCTTGAGAAGACTGCGCCATGTCGCCACGTCCTTTATTCATACCCAATTTGCCTTTAGGGGTGGATGGTTCGAACTTTTTAGCCGACTTTTCAGCTATCTCAGCTTGCTCGACCAGTTCTTTTCAAGTATGGGCTTTGACAGCTCCCATGCGAATTTCTTCTTGGTCTAAGAAGTTGTGCCTGCATGTTTATAAGAGCATGGGTAATGACATCCCTGCTGGGCACATCAGAAACAAGTTTCTGAACCGCTCAATGTAGTCACGGACAGGTTCGCCCTTTTTTTGTACGGTAGAGAGGAGTTTGTCCATGGTTACCTCAGTATCATCCTCATAGAAACGAGAAGGAAATCGGGTTTTCAGGTCGATCCAGGAATTGATAGAGCCCAGAGGGAGACTTCAGAACCAGTCAAATGCTACCCCCTTTAAGGTGCCAATGAACAGTCTAGCCATGATAGCATCATTGTCTATAATATTATTGGTCTGAGATCAGAAATAGTAGATGTGCTGGTTTGGCGAGCTCTTACCATCGTACGTATGTAACGTTGGTGGTTTGAAATTTAGTGGGTATGGTACTGAATCCCATTCCAGCGGGTAAGGACGGACTGCCCCTACTTTCTTTAGTTCATCCCTCTGAGTTAGGGATGCGATTTGAGCTTGGATGCCTTTAAGGACTTCAGCGTCCAAAGAAGAACCCTCTTTTGACTTCTCCGTCCTTGGCTGTTCATTGCTAAGATGTTCTTCCTCATCGTGGTTACTCCCGGTATCATTGTTATTCCGGTTATTGAGGAGTTGAGCGAGCATCTGTTGAATGTTGTTCAAAGCTTCTTGTTGGGTCTTGGAAGTTTGTTCTTGAGCTTTCAATCGTCAACGAAGGTCATCGTTACCGTTATCAGCCATATTCACTGATACTCTATCCGTTCGCACTGAGCTGACTGTCGCCGAAGAGGCATACCCACTGTCTTCGTCCTCTTCATCTGACCATTAGACTAATCCTCTTATTGGTTCTAGTGAGGTTACTGCAGTTGAGGAAGATGACTGTTCATAATTGTAAGGCATTGCAACCCTAGATCTGGTATTCCGGAAGACACCTTCTTCATGTACCAAGACTTCGCCCAGGCCTGGGCTATAATCTGGATCTGGGGAACTGTAGGGAGTGTCGTGGGACGCTCGTCTGCCCCTACGTAGCTCTCGTCCTCTTCCGATCATGTTAACGGATGCAAAGGGCAGATCTCACGGTACGCCCCTTTTGCGATGTTTCACCGGAGCTTGCACCGAGAGTCGATCAAAAACTGATCGTCGGCCTGGAGGAGTGACGGGGATTGGTCCTAACCGGCAATGGACTGAGTGGACTATCACCAACTGACATCCCACTTGTTGACAACAGGAGGGAGAAGTTTGAAAAGATTCTGACTTCCGTTTTCTTGTCAAGAATTCCCGCAAATCAGACCCAGTCGGGCCTAAACGATCCAGCGCAGAGGCTCTGTTGGATTGCGCATAAGATGATGTCCTGTTCTTTTTATCACCGCGGAGATAATTAGCACTGAATAGTGCTTTAGCTCTAGGTTCGCGGCTAAGAACTTTGGGAATGTCCTTGGGTGCTGAAGCTGCATAAGCACCGTTGTCAACACTTGGGGACAATCCCTTAGCTCCGCTGCAAAGGGTGAGCTTGGCGCTTGATGAACTGGGGAGCGAAACACGCTGTGGTGTTTTATCTGCTATGTTGCTGCGAACATCATGCGTACCCTAAGGTACAGTAGCTTCGCTCATAAGAACGAGGCTCGCACGAGGAGTTACTGCTCTTGAATGAGGCGAAGGCAAGGTCGTTGTGACTTCGCGGCTGACAGTCTCGACGAAACAGGCAGGCATCTTGCCTTTTTCTTCGCGAGAGAGATGAACTTATAGCGCAGCTACAATTGAGGCTTCATACAGAGCCTTCTACTTTGGCCTCCACATCTGCTTTGACAAAGGAGACTTAGGTTCGCAGGGAACCTGACTAGCCACACGCGAGGCTGAGAGGTGTTGGAAGGATTCTGCTTCCGGTTTCTGCTCTGAAACCTTGGCCTTCGAGACCTTTCTATGCTTTCGTGCATGGAGCATTAGACCACCCCCAGAGAGGAGTTCTTCGAATTTCCTTGGTCGAAGTGAACGACTAGATTTTCGAAGGTAACAGGTTGAAGATTCTGACCCTTGCATTGCGGGCCTGCTTCCTTGTTGCGCTAGAGGACCGTGGTAGGCTCGCAGAGAGCCTCATCTGTCTCTACAGAGACTTGCTTCGAAGTTTTAGCCAGAGGGGCTCTGGCCACACCGGCTTTCTTGAATTCAGAGACAGACCCGAAGGTCTGTTCGTCGCAATGCGACACTTGATTCTCAACAGTGGAGAATATCTTCCCCAGCGGGGTCGCCACTTTGTTTTTCATTGATTTTGCAAAGGGGAAAACTTACAAAAAATGGTCGAGTAGCTAAATTACAAGTATTCTAAAAAAATTACAAGTAGATCTCCTCTGAGATTCTGGAGAAGTGTGCCGATAGGAGTCTGGTCAGCGCGCGACCACTTTGTCCTTTTGACGATGTGATCGATGGGATTCCCTTCTCGCCTGGTTCGGGGAATCGGAGAACAGAAGGTTGGTAGAACCCTCTTATTACTTCTCAAACTGCCTCCACTTGGGGAATTCCTTCTCGCCTGGTTTCGGAGATTCCTTGAGAGGAAGGAAGGTATTAGGGTATCAGCACCCCGATTAGAGAAGCAGTTCTCTGAATTCTCTGAATTCTTGGAAGCAAGAGAATAGATCTCTGTTTAGCCGTCTCTCTCTATGCGTTGCCTCTCTCCTTTTTTGCGTGTGTGTCGATGCCTCTGGTGGGCTATTTATAGGGAGAGTAGGGGTATAATCGTCTCTTGAAAATCTGAAAATAGATTGAATCAATTTGTTTAAATCTGGAAAGTAGCCTTACTGCGAGGCTAGAATCAGCTTCTGCGAAGCTAGAAATAGCAGGTAGCGTCGATCTCCTGATCTGTTTTGATTCTTTCTAAATAATTGAAAGATCTCCCCTGATCTTCTTACTTGTTCTAGGAGAGTCAAGCGATTATGACAAGCAGCTGCCAAATTTGATCTCAGATTTGATCTGATTAGATTTGATCTTGAAGATTTGATCTCATCTGAAAATTTGATTGGTCAAAGGTGACCATAAAAGACCCGCAGCGGAGCTGCCGCATCGAGCTCACAGCGGAGCTGGAAGGAGCATCTGGAGCATCTGGCGAAGTCAGAAGAAAGCTCTTCAGCGGAGCTGGATAAACATATGTGGCGAAGCTACCATCCTTCTGCGCGGTTGCGTATGACTTCGAGCGAAGCTAACTCTCTGGGGAGTTAACTGAGCGCTTCAGGTGAAGCTATGTGTTAGCTCCCTGATGGAGCTTTGAACGGCTTCAAGGCGAAGTTGGGCAATCTTAGCCTCTCAGGCGAGGCTATCCCTTTGGGCTCATGTGATGCTAAGTGTTGAGCTAACCTAGCATCTTAGACCTGCTTAGGTCTCTTCAAAGACAATTTGGGCTCACTGCCTGTTTTACTGGATCAATAGAGTCCAAGTCGCTGATTTGTTTCTCGGAGATGGGTACAGAACTGGTCGTCAGCTTGTCTGTCACTTATCTTTTGTAAATATCAACAAGTTTAGACATTGTTCAGACCAGTTAGGAATCTTGTCTTTTTTAGAGTGTCAACACACCATCACCCGTGTTCCTCCAAAGTTGTAGAATCCGATCTGAGCCCTCTTGAGCTCTATTTTATGCCTCTTGGGCTTTCTCATCAATTTAGTCCTCTTGGGCTTTATTTAGCCCTCTTAGGTTTTTCTTCATACTCAGACGATTGATCATCCACTAGCACGCCGCCCGTCGAGTTCGAGGAGCTCACAAAAACTTTCTTCTGCTTGATCCATCTGGATCTCGCCCTGCCTGATCCATCCAGATCCGCCCTGCTTGATCCGGAATCCATCTGGATCTCACCCTCTTAAATGATGCCTGATCCATCTGGATCTCGCCCTGCCTGATTCATCTAGATCTCGCCTTCTCGCCTGATCCATCTGGATCTCGCCCTGCTTGATCCATCTGGATCTCACCCTACTCGTCGCCCTCTCGGACATTTGGATCTCGCCACGCCACTCTCGGTCGCAAGCTGCTCCATCGACCGGCTCATCAAAAACCTCTCATAAGTTTTGCGAGATTTTGTTCCAGCTCTCGATTTTGATCTACTGTGAGTTTGAGAGGGATGTTAGATATTCTTATCTTTAGATATCTTTATCCTATTGTTAGATACTCTTATTTTTAGTACCTTTTTCTTATCTTATCTTACTACTCGTTTTCTTATATATCTACTATCTCTTGTATCTATATATTGATGTAATTGTTTTATGAATAAATATACTGAAAGTGCTCCAAATTATCATGTATAAATTGTCTTCATCAATAATAATATGAATTCTAGAATTTATAGAAACAACAATATTGTGTATTATAAAGTTAGCAATTTATGTTCTTTAATGATCGATTATGATGACACACGATACTAAAAAAATTTGAGTGTTATAAAAGAATGACCATGAATAAATTCAAAGGCAGTTACCTCAGGTCAAATTAAAACAAAAGGAAAAAAGAGCATATATTGTTATCTAGAAGTTTTTTATTTTTATTTTTTTTTTGTATTTATTTTGAAAGCTTATCTCTCAACCACCACACCATGAAACAAACAAAACAACTCCAAACTAATCCAAATGACTTTCTGGTCACCACACTTCTGTTTTCTTTCTGCACAAATGTGGCCAAATAGCTCAATTAGCAAGTCAAGCAAGCAACCAACCGAGCTCATCATTCTGTGTGGGACAAATCACCACGTAATGCTTCATATGCGCCCACAATCCTTAGTGTTTTCCACAAGGACAAGCCTAGGCTTTGGATTGTGGACTTTTCACAAAAACAAGCTTTAGCTCCACAAAAAAGAGGCATCTCAATGGCCTGAACTCATGCTCCCTTTTTTCTTCTATAATTATTAAAGAGCATGAGATGCATTTTTTCTAGAATTAGTTTGGGGGGAAACCCAAGTAGCTAGCTTGATTCCCTCTCTGCTTTTTCTAAAGGCACTATGGAATTGACATTGGATAATAATTAGTGTTATGTGTTGTCTAAGAGAATTTCATTAGGTGGTCCTATGGAACTTGCTTAGCTTTCGTCAGGGGATCAAGTTCTTGGAGAACCCCATGATGAGTCCAATAGCAAATGGTGCTTGTGATAATGTTGAATGAATGAATAAGTTGATTCCAACTTTCTTTCTTTCTTTCCTTAAAATTTTTTTTTCTAACATATTTTTTCTCGTATAAAACAATATTGGCTTGTTATAAAGGAATATTCAAACGATAAAATTTTTGTATATGTGTAATTGGTTTTAATTTATTTCAGGTCTACAGATATTATATATAAAGATAATCTATATATAAATTCTTTCCCTTGTTGACTATAAAAGTCTAGGTATACTAGCCATCTTATTAGAAAAATAGGTGATTAAGAATTGATTGAAAATGATGTCTATCTCAATTGCAGGGAAAAGAGAAATGCACATTTATTGATAAGGCTAAGATAGTTTAGTAAACAGTTGGGCAAAGGTTGCCACTTTAAAGATATAAATTTCTCTCTTTCAGTAGTGTAAAAGTTGAACACATTTAGGGATGCAATGAACACTTTCCACATTCCTTAATGCATAGTGTTTTTATTCCCATATGAATCATATATAGTGGGGTGTTGCAAGACAACAATTGACATCATGAGCTAAGCTTCCAACTTAATCCTTGTCTTGTTGTGGGTTTTAGCCTTTATTGGATTCAACTCACAGAGGAGCTAGTGATGGTGGTAGAATCAATTAAATATTTAATAAGTTCAAGCTTGTTGTGATCAGTGCAATCATCAAAGATATACATTAAATGAAGTTTTTATCAGAGACTGATATTTTATTATTATTTTTTTTTTTAAAAAGAAGTTTGCGTTAAACCGTCAGTTTATACACACATCTTATTCACATATATCATACTCAATGGGATTTGAATCGATGCCTACTAGAGAACAAACTTAACGGCTTACTGTGTGGCCATGTGGGAGCCGACATTTTACATTTTTAAAAACTTTTTACGGCTTATGTTCTTCTTGTGCTTATGGGATCCATTTTTTCTTTTAATAATATTGCGACAATTATGTTAACTATTCATCAAAGGGTTGCAGTTTGACAGTTAGAAGTTCATTACTTTTTGATGGTTTGTTTAATTGCTTTCCTTTATAATAATACTAACAAATATTTGCATTATAGTGACAGTACGATTTCTATATGTATTAGGTGAGGGTGTGATATGTTTATGAGCTGTATTTGTTTTTATTTATCTATCTTTTGGTCCAGTAAATCTTGAATATAAATTCAGGGTCTATAGCACCTGGGAAAAGTTTATAATATCAACTCCCTGTTTTTTGGAAGCGAAACCTGTTACTAAATTCAACTTTAACACTCAACTCTGAACAATATTCATGCATAAGAAGAACTAGATAAATTTCTAATATCAAATCCCTTCAGGGGAAGCTAATTAATTCCCAGCTTTCTTGATCCTCGTTGTATTATCAGGCTAGCTCAGCTTTAGTGCTAGAAATTTCCTATATAACAATAGTTTACATCTAGTAACTATCTTGCACATATATGTGTGTGGTTCATACACATGGACCGAACCATCATTATAGAACTAAAATAGCCACACCCCTTTCTACTGAGCTCAATGGGGGCTAACTGCTTTGCATTGTGCTCCAAATAGGGCTGAGTCAGAACCTGAACATTTCATACAGCCGGGGCCTAACCAGTTTTTTTTTGTTGGAATCCAAGCAACAGAGAATAGCAGCACACCAGAGAATGTTAGTTCTGACAGCTAATCAATGTCACTGATTTAATTGGTCAGGTCGGTAAATATCAGGTGGGAAATGTTCTTTTCAATAGAACGTTCCTTAATTAAAGAACCACCCTTCAATTTTCTTCCTTAGTTAAACACCAATTAGACTGTAATTAGTCAGTCTCAATATATAGTTAAATATATTCTCAGTAATATTTAAATGAATAAATATTTCTCTGTAAAAAGAAAGTTAGTTCAATAATACACTATATGGAGTGAGGTACGCATATAACGAATATCCTTAAGACAATTACGCCCCCCTACGGTGCTAACGGGTTACCGGACGCTGGTCTCCCAAGATACAACACTCCTTCACGGTATTGGGATAACATTACCAAATCACCATACAATCGAACCTCAATTAATCAGTACCTCCACTAATTGAAATTTCAAGGCTTGGATGATGACAAATTTAAGAGAATATTTGCCTTAATATGGAGGAATATTCACTGTAAAGGAAGGGAGAGAGAGAGAGAGAGAGAAGAATTTCTGTCTTAAGAAGGCACAGATTCAGACAAAATTCTGAATTTTTGCTTTTCTTCTTTAGTGTGTAGAAGAACTCGTTATTCTATTCTGCATGTTTAGAAAAGACGGAGAGGAACGTTATTTATAGTGCTCCTGGGAAGTACATTGAAGGAAGCGAGAGCGGTTGCAACTATTCCTATTTGAACCGTTGCAATCGTGCATCGGGTCGAGTACTGGCGCACCCGCTTCTTTTAAGTAGTGGGCGGATCCGCATCCAAGAGCGCGACCCATCTGCACCCCTATGGCCCGGTCCAAACAGAACCAGACCGGGTCAAACCCAGACCCGCGCCCGGTCAGGCCAGGACGGGATGAGCGGCGGCAGCGACGGTAGTGCGCACGTGTGTGTGAGCATGGTTTTTCCCAAACGCGCGTGAAAACTCCAAGCACCCAAAGGACACACCTTTTGTTCCCATCTTTTCATGTTTAAACACTTCAACTTTCCACACCATGTCCAATGTGGAACTAAATTATTTTAGTTTCCTTTAGTCCCTTTAGCTATTGAATTAGACTAACTTCTGACTTGAATATCTCATTCACTCGGAAACAGAATTGAACATGTAAATATATCATGTTCATCCCCAATGGAAGCAGAACACACTCCAACCATTTTCCGTTTGATTCTATCAATGGATCACGCCTCAATTCAGCTCAAAGATTCACTTAAAATTTTTTTGTTTCTCAACAATCCCCCACAATGAATGGAGATTTAAGAAATTAACACACTATGAGACTTATTGCATAGTGAAAGGTACTTTAGGAAAGAAACTGTATCAGGATAGGTGAACTGGTCTTGAACCTTTCATAGCGAAAGCCTTATCGGACTTACTGGCTAATCAGTGAACTAAGTCTTGAACTTTCAGCCGTTTGTGTAAGCCAAATCAACATGCCTCACACAATAATTTTTCAAAATCAACTTTGATTTTCGGTTATGTCCATTTTGACCCTGAACATTCTTAGTTTTAGAGAGTATCTTTAGGGAATCAAAGCCTCCATAAAGACTCCCAAAGTGCCGACCCAGCTCTATACTCACATTGGTGATCGTTTTAGTAAGAGTAATCTACTCTACTCCCACTTGTTTTAATAACAAGATATAGGCATCATTAAAAGCGTTTAGCTTATTCTAAATCCACTTATAGAAAATACTTGGGTGCACCATAGGAATGGTTGGAGTCAATCATAACTAGTTTTTCCTCTTGAACTTAGTTGATGGAATCTCCAGTCGCCAAGTGAGGTTTCCATTAAGTTGACTCGGTATGGTTCGGATTTTAGCCCCATTCCCTCGATAGCAGTTATACGCTTTTCATTTAAACCTTTAGTAAACGGATCCGCTAGATTATCTTTTGACGATACAAAGTCAATAGAGATAACTCCATTTGAGATAACTGCTTCACGGTGTTATGTCTATGACGAATGTGTCTAGACTTACCGTTGTTTATAAAGTTTTATGCCCGAGATATCGCTACTTGATTATCGCAGTGAATACATATGCAGGCACTGACTTAGGCCACAATGGTATATCTTTCAAAAATTGTCGAAGCCATTCTGCTTCTTCTCCAGCCTTATCCAAAGCTATAAATTCTGATTCCATTGTGGAACATGCAATCCATGTTTTTTTGAAAGATTTTCAAGATACCGTTACGCCTCCAAGAGTAAATATATATTCACTAATTGATTTTGATTCATCAAAATATGCAATCCAATTAGCATCGTTGTACCCTTAAAGTACATGTGAATATTTTCCATATCTTAAGGTATATTCTCTGGATTTAAATACGCAGCCTACTACTCGTAGCAGAGCAGTCCAATGATCATCACTAGAGTTACTAGTGCATCTGCTTAATTTGCTTACGGCGTAATGGATATCAGGTTTAGTGCAATTCATTTAATACATTAGACTTTTGATAATTTGATAATACTCCTACTGTCATGTTTCAGTTCCTGTATTCTTGCGAAGGTGGATATATGGGAGAAAATGATTCGTATTATCTTTTATCCCATGTTCCTTGAATCTTTCTATCATCTTATCCACGTAATGAGATTGAGATAGACTGATTCTATCTGGTGTTCTTGTGATTTTAATAATTAAAATTACGTCAGCAACTCTGAGATCTTTCATATCAAAATTATTGGATAGCATACATTTCGTAGACTTAATAACTTCAATATTAGTCCCAAGTATCAACATATCGTCTACATAATGACAAACAATGATATATATATTTCCAATTGTCTTAGTGTAAATACACTTATCGTATTTATTGATAGTGAATCCATCTTTGATCTTGACACTATCGAATTACTCATGTCATTGTTTTGAAGCTTGTTTTAAATCGTATAAGGATTTGACCAATTTACACACCTTGTATTCTTGGTCTTGACTGTAAATCCTTCCATTTGCTCCATATATATTTCTTCATTTAATTCGTCGTTTAAGAATGCAATCTTGACATCCATTTGATGGATATCTAAATTATGCAATACTACAATCTCAATTAACATCCAATTGATTTTATTCTTGTTACTGGCGAATAAGTATCGAAATAGTCAAGTCCTTCTTTTTATCGATAACCCTTGGCTACTAACCTAGTCTTTGTAAGTCACCTAGAGGAGGGTAAATAGGTGACAAGCTAATCAAATACAGAACAGTGCGAAATTAAAACTAATTATGCAAACTAAAGCTATTATGTAAAGACACAAAGTATAACACAAGAGTGTAGCCGAATTCCCGGTGAAGGGCCCTGGACTATCTCCTCAAGATTCCTCTAGATTAAGAGTCGAGGTGCCACTATGTCTCTCTTGATTGAATACAAGTGTGAGCAAACAATCACAAGCATATATCAATTAAGCACAAGATATACCAAGTATATAAAGAGATAAACAATATAAACATACAAGATATATAAACACAAGTGAGAGAGAGAGATGAGCAATCGCAAACACGGGAGATTTGTTTCGAGGTTCGAGCACACTTGCTCTATGTCCATACCTTCAAAACTATAAAAGATTTTCACTAGAATCGATCTTGCAAGATCACTCGGGTCCGCAAAACCTACAATGAGTTCACACTAGAACTCTTGGACTCACAAGTCCCTTACTTATTACCGCAAGAATAATACACGCAAGCACATTAGCTCGTCGAGGTCGCACCTCTACAATGAGCTCCCATAAAAACTCGTCACAACGCGAACTCACTAGCTCGCCGAGGCCTCAACCTCTACAACACCTCAAATACAAATTGGAACACGTGGTGATATCTTCTCTTGATCACCAACAAACACTCTCACAACAAATGATCTCTAGAGGATAAGTATTGCAATGAAAAGCTCCAACTTGTGTGAGAAAACAAGATAGATTGAGTGCAGAAAACTCAAGATATCTCTTTTGAAAACACTCTTAAAAATTCTCCTTTAGAGATGGAAGGTTTAGCCCAAAAATACGTGGAGAAAAACCCTAAGAGAGATGGGGGAAAACCGGCTCAAAAACTTCTCCAAAATCTTATATAAAACTGGCCAAGAGAACCCCCTTTTATAGGGTTTAGAAAATTAGCTGTTGGGCTCAGTTTTCTGGCCAAACTAAGATGTCAGTTGACCGACCGGTCGATAGGCCAACGGTCATACTTATGACCGTTGGGGTTGCTGATCGACTGCTCAGTCGACCGCACCCAGGTCTTGACCTGTCAGTCAACTGGTCGGTCGACCGAGGCTAGAACCAGAGAGCACTGCTCTCTGACCGGTCGACCGCTCGGTCGACCGGGGCCAGCTCCAGAGAGTAAACTCTCTGGATCAGTCGACCGCCCGGTCGACTGGCCCTCAAATCAGGGTTGTGTGCACGTTCTGTGCACATTGGTCGACCGCTCGGTCGATTAACTTCTGGCTCAGTCGACTGGTCGGTCGACTGCTAGAAGCCCAGCTCTGGGATATTAAAGGGATTAAAACTTAGTTATTTTTAATATCCTATAAAATCTCATAAAATCACAAAAATCAGTTCATTGAAAACTTTGAATTCTAAATATGTGTGATCAAAAATCAACACATATTACAAACAAGTTGAACTATTTTTGTGATATAGAAATTTAGCCTTAACGGAAACCGTATTTTTAATAAACCAAACTTTGAAATGAAAAACTGATTTCTCTCAAACTTGTAAAAATACAAAACAAGATATTTATAACTCATTTGAAGTATAGTGTGTATGGATGTAATCCAATACACATATAAGATGAAATATGTATGTTTTTGACAATTAGCTCTAATCAAACTTTTAACTTAAACAAAACTTAAACACATGATATAGAAACATCAAATATGTTTTTCTAAACATTAGAATCAACAATGTGTATGGATGAAATTTAAAACACATATAAACCATATAAACTGATTTTGATGAAATCTATTCATGAAACATAAATATATATACTTTGAAGCTCAAAACCAAATGGTATTTTCAAAAACTAAAACTATTTCTTATGAAAACACATATAAATTTTGTGTGTGTGCATGTGAGCTTAAGTAATCCACAACTAATCTGTCATTTACATTTTATCTAAAAATAAAATCTCAACACTTTCAAAACTAGACTCAAGTCTTGAAAATCTCCTCTTGAAAATCTTCTTCTCCATCTTGACTTGGTCCAAACTTTGATTCAACGAGCTAGACTTCTTTTGAGTACTTGATGAGATCTTGAAGCGCGAGCTCTTGAATCAATACGTACTAGCTTCAAAACTTGACTTCGAATCTTTTGTAAAAGCTATACACTGACTACGATCTTGATCAAATATCTGAAATTTATTAATCACAAGATCATTAGTACTATAATTACATGAGTTAATCATCATCAAAACTAGAGTGATGGGCCTTTGGGCTAACAATTTCTCCCTTTTTGATGATGACAAAACTCATGGAGTTATATATGCATGAATTAAAGATCAGCTTCTTAGAAGCTCCCCTTAACTCATGCAAAGCAATAAACAATAAGATATTCAATGTAAGCGCATAAACAAAACAAACATATATGCATAAATAACAAATATTAAACATGCATATATATGCATATATAAAATCTCTAAATTCTTCTCCTCTTTTTGTCAATTCATCAACAAATTTTAAAAAATTTGAAATCACTTTTAACAAACTTTTAAAACACGAGTATATACATACACACACATTATATATATATATATATATATATATATATATATATATATATATATATATATATATATATATATATATATATATATATATATATTCGCACACATGCATACACATATGTAACATACCTTAAATTACACATTAATATAAACACACACACATACACTTACATAATACATAACGCACATCAAACACATGCTTTGCACATACCTATAATAATATACACATCTACACACTATATATATACACACACACACATTTTCATGCACTCATCCATGTACATGGCACTCAAAACACACTCACGCAAAACACACACACACACACACACACACACACACTTAGATGCACATTAATTAAGCACACACATAATTATACACTAACACACACATAAATATTTATAATACATACACACATCTATTCATCAATTATATGCAACAGAGAGAGAGAGATAAAGGGGAACTCACGACAGGGCGAAAGAGGTCGGCTACGGGGTGCTCCGGTGCGCCAATGGAGGCGGCAGAGAAGATGCAAGCCGCCGGAGGTTGCAAAGGGCTCCGGTGGAGGTGTTCGCGCTCGCCGGCAGAGGAAGAGGAAGCCGGGGGGTTGCTTGGTTGTGTTTCCGGTTGCCATTGAGGAGAGCGGCCAAAGGGAGATGGGGAAGATGTGCGTGATGGACAGGATGATGGGGGCTCACGGCAAGCCATAAGGGGATGGAGAGGTGTATGGAGATGGGGAGATGGCTCGGGCTCCGGGCTGTTGTTGATAAAGGAGGAGAGGATAGCGCAAGCTATGGTGGATCGCGACGGTGCTCAGCCTCGATGACGAAGGGGAGGGGAGGGGCGCTGGATTGCTGTTGCAGAGGGGGCTTGGCCTAGCTCTGCCGTGAGGGGTGTTGGCCCTACTACCATGAGGGGTGCTGGCCAGGTTTGCTTGGGCTTGGTGGTGGGGTGTTCGGGTGCTCATGTGGTGGTGTGCGCAGGGGCTTGATGGTGGAAAAGTGTGTGGCTCAGCCACGCAGGGGCTTGCGCAGGGTGATGACCTAGGAGATGGGGATGTGCAGTCATGCAAGAGGTGGAGCTCCAGGCTGTGGAGGGTGCTGTCGTGGCTAGGAGATCTAGGGTGATGTTGGTGCTGGAGGAGTGCTGGCACGGTGGAAGAGAGGACATTGCTCCAGGGTGGAGAAGATGTGGCGACTGTAAATGAAGTAGGGGGGTTAGATTAGGGTTAGGGTTAGAGAATTTATGATAGGATTAAGGAGATGATTTATATAGGTAGAGAATGGGTTTGGGTTGTGGATTTCGGATTTATCTAATGGGTTGTGGGCTATTGGTTTCGAGTCTAAGGAAATGGATTGGATAATGAGTAATGTGATAATGGGTAGGAACATGGACTAAAGGGTTTAGGATATAGGGTAATGGGATATAGGAATAATAAAATGTAATAAGACTAATACATAATAATAATACTAATTGCAATCAAAAAATAATATAAGCAACAGAAATAATAATAATAATAACAATTATGGTAACCAAATAATATTATAATAATTAATAATACCAATGATAATAATAATAGTAACAACAATTAACAATAATAATAGTTAATAATAATAGTAAGAGTTACTCATAACCATTAATAATAATACTAATAAAACACTAATAATAATACTTAATAACAAAAATTAACAATATTAATGATGATAATTAATAGTAACAATAACAATAGAAATGATAATTAGCAACTACCACTACTACTAATTTTAATACTAATATTAAAATAAATAAAATAATAGTAACACTAATAATAATTAATAATCACCATAATAACAACATTAACAATATTAATAAAAATAAAATAATCAGTAAAACAAAATAAATACTGTAAGAAAAAAATACAGTATTACTAATTAGGGATATTACATTCTAACCACCTTACAAAAATTTCATCCCTGAAATTTTAATAAAGTAGGAAATGGTAGAAAGAATCAAAATGAGGGAGAAGGCAAACAAGCTTCCATATCGCTTCTCAGGGATACCACGATTTCGTTGCGCTACTCTGACTTCTACTACCGGTTTCAGATTAGAGCGACCAGTTCTGAGAGACAAAATCAAGGAAATATAATCAAAAAGAAGGATGGAAATTAAGATGGAATCTAGATCACTCTAGAAAAAGAGTTGGATTCAGGGATATCAAAGATCAAAGAGATGGATATTCAAAGGGAGGACGGTCAATTTTCAAGTGGACTGAATATCATTATATGAATAGTATATGTATATATTACAGTGTAACTATAACTCGTTTCAAGTTACCGGTAAGAATTAGGTCTTCTTGCGAATATCAAAGTCAAAGATTAAGATCGCAAGTCGAAAACCTAGGCTCTGATATCAAGAAAACTCTATCACAACCTGCTTCTCAATATACGGTGGACAGAGACGCGACGAAAGTTGGCGACGCATATCCGCAAGGAAAATATCTCACGTATAAGCGATAAGCCTTAAGTAACCCGAAGCAAGCTATAAAAATTGACTATAATAAATCATGATCACTGTAATAACATATATAGATGTCCACACATGATAATAATGAACATAGAAATAGAATAGAATGATAACTAAGAATGGTACATAGAGAATAAGGAATCAACAGAATAAAAGAAAGCAGAAATACCGATGATCGAGCCGAGGGTAACTCCAGGCTCCTCGCTAAGCATACGAGCTCAACGAATACCTAATCAATGAAATGAAACATCCAATCTGATCGTGCAAATTCAGGGTCGTCAGAAAGTGACCCAGTAAGTGTGTAAGAAGAGGGAAAGGTGCTCGTGCATATAAGTAGTGTGTACATATATTATTAAACAAGTAAGAAACAATAGGGATAATAGTAACATGTATAAACAGATAACCAACTAATAACATAATACATCTGTAAATAAGGATAACTCACAACTATAAAATGAACAATGGTGTCAAGAGATGAAACCTAGCATATGTCACTAGTCTGGTTGGTTATTATTAACCTAACTAACATAGTACTTAGTTGTGTCCCCATACCATAACCATTTTTTCACATATCAAACAATTTTATCGTTGTTGTAACTGCCTGCCGATATAGTGCATGCGTTTTGGAAGGGTACCGTGCATGCATGGTATCACGATCTAATATTTCTGGCACTAAATCAGGACAGACGACAAGCCCTAATAACTGAAGATCACAACTCCACACAAAAGAATAACTGGTGTGGTATCATAATCTGGGCATAACCCTAATAACTAAGAACTGAATAATTGAATAACTAGGTAGCCAATAATACTTGGGTTTCCCATGTGGAACCTAAACTTGGTATACCATACTTAGTCCTTCCACAATACACGATATGTATCATCAGGCAATTACTTCTATTCCGTAGGTTATGGTATCTTTTATTAACAAGCAATAATATGAGTTATTATTTAGGGTGATTTAGTGAACGAATATCTCCAACAAATGACGATACCAATAATAGCTGATAACTGAATAATTAATAACTGAGAACTAGTATCTGACAACTGAAAAGCTACTAACTGACATCAGATGAAGAAGATTGGAGATATATAGTCACTAATTATAACTAAGTCAATTACAAGATCAAGTCTAGTGTAAGATATATCAATAATAGTCCTAAGTCAAAAGTGACAAACATCAACATATGAAATGACACTAATAGGCGCTCGATAAACTACAAAATTAAAGTGGACGCCCACCGATGCCTCATGAAGTGATACAGGTAATCATACTGGTAAAATATATCAAATGGTCATATGAAATAATACAAGCAAAATACAAATACCTATTGACAACGGTAAATATGAAAATAACACAAAAGCAATCACTCACATGAAATGACGTGATTTTGGATCCAAATCGCTATCTGGTCTTCACTGCACGAACCAGTATGGATCTCCAAATCATCTCGTATGTCGGGTCTTCGAATTGCCAGTGTATCGGGTCCATAGTGAACACCAATCCGAATCTCCTACAATGGGTCTGGATCTCAGCAAATGGATCCGTATCGTTGTACCACGCAACCATATATATATATATATATATATATATATATATATATATATATATATATATATATATATATATATATATATAGAGAGAGAGAGAGAGAGGAGAATTAACACACACACACACACATATCACACATGTATATACCCACACATGTACGCCTTAGTGCATACACACACAAGTGTATACCCACATACATACATATATACGAGTATACACATACATACACATTATATATACATTCGCACACATGCACACACTTACGTAACATACATTAAATTACACATTAATATAAATACACACACACATACACTTACATAATACACAAGACACATCAAACACATGCATTGCATATACCTATAATAATACACACACATTAAAATACACATATACACACAATATATACATACACATCCTCATGCACTCATCCATGCACATGGCACTCAAAACGCACTCACGCAAACACACACGCTTAGCATGCACATTAATTAAGCACACACATAACTAATATACTAACACACACATAAAACACATGCACACATCTATTCACCAATTATTTGTAACAGAGAGAGAAAGAGTAGAGATAAATGGGGACTCACAGCGAGGGGAAAGAGGCCGGCCACGGGGTGGCTCCGGCGTGCCGGCGGAGGTCGCGGAGAAGATGGAAGCCGTCAGAGGTTGCAAGGGGTCCGGTAGAAGTGTTTGCACTCGCGGCAGAGGAGAGGGGAAGCCCGAGGGGTTGCTTGGTTGTGTTATCGGCTGCCATTGAGGAGAGCGGCCAAAGGGAGATGTGGGAGATGTGCGTGATGGAGAGGATGATGGGGGGCTCACGGCAGGCCATGAGGGGATGGAGAGGTGTATAGAGATCTAGGCTATCGTTGATGAAGGGGGAGAGGAGAGCGCAAGCCATGGAGGATGTGGTGGATGCTCGACCTCGACGACGAAGAGGAGGGGAGGGGCGCTGACTGCTGCTGTAGAAGGGGGCTCCGCTTGGCTCTGCTGTGAGGGTGTTGGTCGTATTGTCGTGAGTAGTGTTGGCCAGGTATGCTTGGGCTTGGTGGTGGGGTGTTCATGTGCTCCTGTGGTGGTGTGCGTCGGGGCTTGATGGTGGAGAAGTGCATGGCTCAGCCACGCAAGGGCTTGCATAGGGTGATGACCATGGAGATAGGGATGTACAGCCATGCAAGAGGTGGAGTCCCGGGCTGTGGAGGCCGCTGCCGTGGCCAGGAGATTCGAGGTGATGTTGGTGCTGGAGGAATGCTGATACGGTGGAAGGGAGGGAATTGCTCCAGGGTGGAGAAGATGCGGCAGTTGTAGATGAAGGAGAGGGGATTAAATTAGGGTTAGGATTAGAGAATTAATGATAGGATTAAGGAGATGATGATTTATATAGGTAGAGAACGGGTTTTGGGTTATGGATTTCGAGTTTATCCAATTGTTTGTGGGCTAATCGTTTTGAGTCTAAGGAAATAGGTTGGATAATGGGTAATTTGATAATGGATAGGAACATGAACTAAAGGGTTTAGGATATAGGGTAATGGGATATAGGAATAATGAAATGCAATAATATTGATACATAATAATAATACCAATTGCAATCAACAAAAATATAAACAACATAAATAATAATAGCAATTATGGTAAAAAAATATTAATAATAATTAATAATACCAATGATAATAATAATAGTAACAACAATTAACAATAATAATACTTAATAATAATAGTAAGAGTTACTCATAACCATTAATAATAATACTAATAAAATACTAATAATAATAATACTTAAACAAAAATTAACAATATTAATAATGATAACTAATAGTAACAATAACAATAGAAATGATAATTAACAACTACTACTACCACTAATATTAATACTATTATTAAAATAAATAAATAAAATAATAGTAATACTAATAATAATTAATAATCACCATAATAACAACATTAACAATATTAATAATAATAACACTAATAATAATAACAACAAATAATAATAATAACAACAACTACTAAATATAGCAATTAATAATAATAGCTAATATTAATAATAGTAATAGTAATAATACTAATAATAAATAAACTAAATTAACATTTAATTCTTCAAAACAATTAGTGTATTTAATATTAGTAATAATCACGAGTCATAAATTAAGTTAAATAATAATAATAATAAAATAATTAGTAAAATAAAATAAATATTGTAGGAAAATAAAATTACAGTATTACTAATTAGGGATATTACATTCTACCTACCTTGATCAATATACTCTAAAAGTCATCGATCTTTAGCTTAGAACAAATCTGAACTTTCTTGTTGTCTTCTTCATCTTGATGCCTCCCCCGAACTCCATCGACTTGACATCTTCTTATTCATCTAAAGCACTCGAGTCTTAAACGAACACCATCAGCTCTGATAACATTTGTTATGATGAAATTGATATACTCTGATACCAATTGTTGCATGCATAACCTGAGATACCATACTTATTATGATACCAATAGTTGGGAGATACGGAGATCCCCACCGATGACCTCAAGTACGTCATGAGATCGATTACCTTAAGCACACAAGATGAATATTAAAAGATATAAGAAGAAATTTAACGTGGTTCGGCCTAAACTTGGCCTACGTCCACAAGGAGAGAACTTGAGAGAGCTTTATTAATAAACTTGATACAAAAAGATCTAACCTTCCTCTTGATGACACAAGAGTATTCACTTTTTCTTGAATCTACGCCTAGATTACAAAAGTATACATTCTCTTTATCCACCTTCACCTTGCTACTATCTTTCTTGGCTTTTTAGGTCCTTCTTGACTTTTTAGGGCCTTACATTGTTATTCACCATAACTTTCTTCTGCTCTTCTACTCCACATAAATCATAGGTTATAACCATTTATTTATAAAATTTTACAATACAACTCCTATTTGGACTATGAGATGATCTTGGCTATTGGATGCTTGAAGAATCTTGATCAATCCTATTAGGAGTTAATTTTCATGATCTAAAGGATTTTAGACTCTTTAATCTTTAAAAATAAATCTTCATTGAATAGGAATTGAATCATATTCATACTCTTCCTGAAAAGAAAACTCACAATCGCCTGAAAAGGAAACTGCTTCACCTTGATTTACTTCTTCTGCTTCAAGCCATCGTCTACTCAACTCAACTAGATTTTCTTGGACCATCATCTCCTCATGAAAAACAAGGCAAAATCCTAACAATCTCCACCTTAACTTGCTTTTCAAGCCTTTAGCAAAAACAATTTGAGATTTTAGATTATTATCTTAATTCTTCCTTTAGTTGTAACCATATCGTGAAGCCTTTAACACTCTTGCCCCTCTCCCCGGGGCTTGTGGCTGTTTACCGTCATATCTTGGGCCATCTCGGGCCTTACCCGGATACACCCTTTCTTTACTCGTCCTGCAACACTTAAAACCATTGCAATTTTCCTTGAAACTCCACCTCGAAGTGAGCTCCCTTCAAGCTTTTCAGTGAAACTCCTTGACCGAGTTTCTTTCCGTTAGCTTGCATTGCATCACCGCTGCCACCAGCAAATTTTGCTTTGTGATGCCTTCTCGGCTATGGGGCCTTGCCGGTCTTGAGGCAATCCACCTCTAATTCTACCATGCTCTTACTAACTTTATACAAATATTGTCAAGGCTTGACGTGCCATGGTCTTTCACCGGTCACTTGGTGATGGTCCACCTTCTATCGATGTTTTAACCTTGAGACTTACCATCTTCACATAACTGCCATGGTCTTACCGGGCCTTCTCGCCACACACTGCCATGGTCTTCCTTCAATCAATCAGGCTACCATCCACCACTGTATTGATGTTTATCAGATCTATTGCCCTACTATTAATGATCTTCAAACTTGATAGATCCACCAATGCCTGCAATAATCTCACCATGTCATGACTAGCCCGTCGTAACTTTGACCGTGATCTTCATCGATTTCTTTAACTGATCTATATAGAACCTATAATAGACATTGGAACCTCCTAGATCTGCACCCACAATTGCATCTAGAACATTGAAAAATATAGGGTTCGACACCTTAATCGTCTTAATCCGACTACGATTGCACCATCTACCTTCTGATCAATCTCGTCCGTTGATCGTCTTCATCACCGTCTGTTGTTTTTCCTTTGACTTGCTATCGCAGCGAGCCTTTATGGGATGCCCTGTGTGATGCCTCTGTGAGCTCGTCGAACCCGTCTTATCATTCGCCATTGCGATGATCCGATCATCACATTTGAGTCTACCATGTTCAGATTTGAGCATCATTGAGCCTTGATGACTCCACCTTGATCAATATACTCCAAAAGTCATCGATCTTTACCTTAAAACAAATCTGAATTTTCTTATTGTCTTCTTCATCTTGATGCCTTCGTCGAATTCCATCGATTTGACATCTTTTTCATTTAGAGCACTCGAGTCTTGAACGAACATCATTATCTCTGACACCATTCGTTATGATGAAATTGATATACTCCGATACCAATTATTGCGTGCATAATCTGGGATACCATACTTATTATGATACCAATAGTTAAGAGATATGAAAAATCCCACCGATGACCTCAAGCACGCCATGAGATCGATGATCTCGAGCACACAAGATGAATATTAAAAGAAGAAGAACACACAATTTAACGTGGTTCGGCCCAAACTTGACCTGCGTCCGCAGGGAGAGAACTTGAGAGAGCTTTATTAATAAACTTAATACAAAGAGATCTAACTTTTCTCTTGATGACACAAGATTATTCACCTCCCCTTGAATCTACGCCTAGATTACAAAAGTATACTTTCTCTCTATACACCTTCACCTTTCTCATCTCTTCGGCCTTACATTATTGTTCATCACAACTTTCTTCTGCTCTTCTGCTTTTCTGCTCCACCTAAATCCTAAGTTACAACCTTTATTTATAGGATTTTACAATATAACTCCTATTTGGATTATGAGATAATCTTGGCCATTGGATGCTTGAAGAATCTTGATCAATCCTATTAAGAGTTGATCTCCTTGATCAAAAAGGATTCTAAACCCTTTAATCTTTAAAAACAAATCTTCATTGAATTAGAATTGAATCCTATTCATACTCCTCCTGAAAAGAAAACTTGCAATCGCCTGAAAAGGAATCTGCTTCACCTTGATTTGCTTCTTCTGCTTCAAGTCATCGTCTTGTCCAACTCAATTGGATTTTCTTAGACCATCATCTCCTCTTAAAAAACAAGGCAAAATCCTAACAATTTATAGTGACAATCTAGATCCGGGTACAGTTCATCAAATCCCTAAAGAAGTATGTCTTCTAAAAATTCTAACAACTTGGAAAAAAAATGGAACTAGTACTTTATATTATTTTGAATATTTTTTTTTTAATTTATTGGGAGAGTAGTAATTTGAATTGACAATGAAAAGAGCGTAATAACTTATCAAGGTTTAAGTTTTGGATTTTATGTTTCCTTATTGATACTAATCTCTCAAATAAGTTTTATTTATCATATTAGCAGGGGCGGAACCAGAAAATTTTTTCGTGGGCTGCAATTTTATAACATATACTTATGAATTATATGAATTTATCAAAAGAATAAAACAGTATTCTCAACTAATCATGAGTGAAATTAGGAATAAATTTGCTAAAAAAACCAATATAGAAAGGGATCTAACACAATATATAAAAAAGAACAAAAATAAAAATTAAGTTTACGCTTATATATTAAAAAATGGGCCGGGCTGTAGCCCGGCCCAGCCCACTAATGGGTCCGCCCATGCATATTAGTCATGCAAAATCTAGTAGATTAAACTACTATTATATACAAAAAAATACTTATTCTGAATGAACTAATTTTACAATTAGCTCATGACAATTTAGGATTTTGAAAACCACAAAAGGAAAGAAAAGAAAAAAAAGAAAGAAACGAAGTAAACGAAGTAAAAAAAAAAAAAAAAAAGAAAGAAACAAAGTACTGTCTCACTCTGCTGAGGACATGAGAAGCAACAGCTATGTGCAGGCTCAACATCCAGATGATTTGTTTCCTAAGATACAGGGTCTACAAACAAACTAAGGTTTCACTCTCATGCCATGCATCATGCTGTCACTGAACTAATCCATTGGTACGTCGAAAATGTGCATTTCCCTATTCACATATAAGTACGCATAGTGAAAGTGTTGAAAGTGAGAACTCAATGAAAGGGTTTCGTTTTGTTCAAAGTGTTGAGAGAGTAGAGTTAGGAGTTTAAAAGAGAAGAGCTGGAAAGGGTTGGATGTTACAGTTTTTTCCTTATACTAATTTGAAATTGATGTAGGAGTTAAGCACTAGCCCTCAAAAAGTAAGGGATTAAAATGTATATTTTTTCCCCAAAAATCTCAAGTTTGTTCTTTATAAAACCCGTCATAATTACTGTCTAACTCTTATAAAATTTGAGCATTTGGAAGATTAATAAGAGTTAGAAGTCCAACTCTTGCTAACTTTTTTTAACTAAACAACGCCTAGAAACATCACTGACTTGGTTAGTCGTTCTTGGTGTCTCAATGAAGGCCACGTGTATGATTTATAGCTCCCAGATTTCTTTTCTCTTTCTAGTTCTCTTTCTTTTTTATTTTATACTTGTCTCTAAATTGTCTCTAAATGTAAGTATTTGTTAAGTTTCAATAACTTCAAGTAAAATAAAATATATAAATATAAAATTAGGTTGTTACTTTTAATCTTTTAATAATTTCACTTATTAGACTGATCAAGACATGTAATTCAAATAGGGTCGGAATAATTCGAAACAATGTGTGTAGGGGGGCTTCGAACTCAGGACTACACAGTGGGGAGCGAAACTCTACAGCCCGGTGTGGCCCCTGGGCCGAAAGTGTGGACAAGTGTTTGCTTAAGATGAAAGACATCGGATAGCAACTCTTTTGAATTTATTTGGTTGAGAGCTAATTGAAGTGATGGTTTAGGTCTCTCCCTACAAAGGAATCAAGCTGCCTTAATCACTAAGCTGAAGCTGCCATGTAGCTCGAATGAGACTTGACATGATAATCGCATCATCTTGTTCCCATGTGAAGCATGCTAATGAAGAGGGAAATAGAAGCAAGATAAAGTTATTTAAAAGAAAAAAAATTAAATAGAAAAAAAAGGCCCATCTAGAGTCATAACCTAGCTTTCATGTTTGATTCCCCCCCCCCCCCCCCCCCTCTCTAGGGGATGTAGAATTTAGAGACCATTTTCTAAAGTGAAATGCTTTGGCTAATAAGCAGAGACCCTCGCATCTTTTTTTTAAAAGAAAACAGTAAACTTATAGTCTCCCGTGTTTCACTAATAAGATTATTTTGACGAAACAATCTCAGAAATATAAAATAAAGTAAAAAATACATAACACCTCCACAGCTAAAAGCTAAAGATGCACTCACATGTGCTGAAGGGATAAAATGACATACGGATTACATTTGGACTCTCCCTGACACAAAAACAAGTTATTTTGTAAAACAAGTTATCTTGTACCAACAGTCAGGTAAAAAATATCCGAAGAAGAAAAAATCCAGGTGTCGAAGAAGTCAGCCTGCCACGTGTCCGAGGAGTCACAAACCCTCACATGTTCCTTCAGGGAGTTGCAAGCATGCTCTCCCTCAGCTTGGAGAGTAGGTCCTTCTTTTAAGAGTCTCTCTCTCTCTCTCTCTCTCTCTCTCTCTCTCTCTCTTTCTGTGACAAGTGATTGGATACCATGTTCCAAGGTCTTCTTCAAACAACCCCACCCCCACCCTTGTCTCTCCGATCATGGATGTTAACCTCAACAAAGCATCTTAAGGCAAAAAAAAAAGGAAGAGAGAGAGAGAGGCAAAAAAGTGAGGCCTTGGTTAGTTTCACACTAATGGTCCATTAAGGCCAATGGAATTTATCCCCTAATGATCACCTCCGGCCAGTCGACGGACCATCGGTGGCTGCGGCTGACGTGTCGAACGCTGCGGCCGGGTGGTCGTCGGCATCAATTGATGGACAGGTGGAGGGATGAGGATGCGAGATGTGTCCCCCTCAAGAAGCCAAGCGAGCTAGCTTATATGCCTTTTCACTTGGTTACGATCATCATTAATTTCAAGGCTTTAAATCTTAATCTGGGGGCAAATCATGGGTGTAACTTGTGCTGCAATGGCCACCTTTAAGTTAATTAGTAGTGTAAGGGTTTCTTTTCTTTTCCCTTCTTTCGCACTTCGCATGATTGAAGGCACGCGTGGGTGTGTGAGGGGAAAAGAGAGGGGAAAGTGTTTGTTTAAAGCACGTTTTATTAATTAGTTATTATTTTTTCTTCATCAAGATGAGAACTTGGGAAGTGTAGTTTTTAAACTATCTGCATCCTTAGGAAACAAAGTAAAAGAATCATGTAGATGAAATATCTTCAAGTTAAGAGCATAATGACAGTAATTTTCTATAACATAGAAGCAGAAGGATAGGAAATATTCATGTCTGTGATCTAAGAAGAGAAAAATATATAAAAGGACAAAAAAAAAAAATAATAGAAATGTTTAAAAAATTAGACATAAACACAATTAGATAATTAACAAATCATGTTTAAAACAATTTAGTACTGGACCCTCCGGTATTAAAGAGCACCAGAAAAGCATTGAATTCAACATCTAATGATCAATAGATGAATTCAAGTTTTGTTTCCCTTAGTTTTTGACGAAATTGTATAACCTTTCGCGAAAAATAAAATTGGAAAGGAAATAACACGGACGGAGCCAGTAATTATTTAATGGGGGAGCGAGTATAATATTAAATAAACTAAAAAAATAATACAAAATGGTAACAAAATTTATTAATTTTAGGAACAGTAAATCTTAACAGTAAGAAGAAGACATAACAAAATTTTAACAATTATTAAAAAATTAAAATTCAATGAAAGTTTCCTTATTTATCTCCATAGGAAGAGGAGAAAGAAATTCCATATAGATTTTTTTAAAGAGATCTTTTTCTTTTTCTTTTTCCTCATTATTAGTTTCCTTTAGGAAAAATTCATTACAACCACCTATTTTTTTTCATAATTAAGAAAAAACTAACCCCTTATTTTTATTCATCAAAGTCTCATCTACGTCAGCATAAATTGGTTCATTTCAATCACGACTTCTTTATATATTTTCATTTACTCTTTTTCCCTTCTCCATTATCCCTAACATTGCTTTCCCTCAATCCTGACTCCAACGCAGATAATTCACAGATCGATCTGCACAGTCAGATGGATGTGGGGTTAGAAGGGGACAGGGAGCCCCTCCCGGGTCTCAAGGGGCGGAGACCCTGAATCAAATTTTTTTGGGATCGATTTGTCTGTGCTCGCGATGAGTTTTGTTTGTGTTTGTGATCGATTTGGTTTTTAGATTTGGAAAGCATTTGTGTATCATTCAATGTCGGTGAACGGAGTTCGGCTGATGATGACGAGCTGATATGAGGACTGCGACTCATGATCGCAGTCCTCCATAAGGATCGTGACTATGATCACAGTCCTTTATTAAAAAATTGTGACTATGATCACACTTCTTTTATTAATTGAAAATTAGGGTATTTTGTGAGAATTGTGATCATTGGTCGCAGTCTCAATATAGGTTGAGAGATTGTGTTTTTGTGAGGTTTGCGATCATGATTGCGGTCCTAATAAAGACTCAAATTAAAGTATTTTTATGAGGACTGTGATCATGGTCGCAGTCCTAATGAAGAAGTCTGCCACGCATGGTCGCAGTCCTATAAAGATTCAGAAAGATGGCATTTTTTTGAGAACTTCGATGATCACAGTCCTAATAAAGACTCAGAAATAGGGCATTTTTTGTGAGAATTGTGATCATGGTTGCATTCTTTTATATACCAACAATCCACATTTTCAAAGTGGCCCACTTTTTTCGAAGCGATTACTACAGGGTATTTGCATCTTTTGCCGCTGAGGAGCGCTTCTGCGTTTGACACGTATATAACTAGAGAATATAAGAAAAGGATCTAGAAAGATCTAATATGAGATTTAAAATGAATTAATTGAACTCAATTAATTTTTTTTCCTTAATTAGTAATGAAATAAAAGTTCAAATTTTTAAATTTGAGCAAATTGATAGTGGTGGTCTCCTCTTCTATTTTTAATCTTTCGAAAATGCTACAAGAGTATCTAGACCATCTCCAAGGAGTTGGAAAATCTGCCCCTTGAACAAACTAAGAGATGTTAGGAGTAGGGGTTTGTTCTCTAAGGAGCCGAGTTTGTTCTCCCCTCCCAACTCATGTCCCTACAAATATCCCTTAATTTGATGAGGAAAAAAAATTCTTAGCAGCCCCTTTAACATGTGGACTCCACCATTTTAACTTTTTGCTTTTAAATAATAAGAATTTAGATTTGACTATATTTAATTAATAGGTAGTAAATTTAATTAATATATAAAGTAATATATAAATTAATTTAACTAATATTTAATATATTATTAAATATGGATTTATACATGAAAGTTTTAATTTTTAAAATTAAATAATTAAATAATATGAATTTAATATTTTAATTAATTAATATATAAAAATATTTTAAACTTACTTATTACAAATTTATTAAATAAATGAAAAAACATTCAAAACATAAAGTATTAAAGCGGGGGTGGGGTGGGGGGGGGGGGGTGTTGTTGGGGTGGGGGGGGGCTAAGAGAGTATCATTGGAGATCAATGTCTCTTACTGGCCCCTTAGCCTCCTCTATCTCAGATTTCCAAGGAAACTCTTGGAGATGCTTTTATGTGACAGAAGTAACTTTCTTTCCCTTTTTAGTAAAATACGTGAAATTTAGGATTATGGAGGATTTTTCGGAGCCCCCGCGTGTCAGGAACCATTTTACATTACTTTTTCTTATTGTGATGGATTAATAGCCGCATGTACAATAATATAGATTTTTCCAAAATGGTATATCTTGCGAAGTTATAAAGTTTTTGTTGAGTACATTTGGTGTGATAAAAGACTGAGGTCAGATTTTCCTTTTTTACTTTTTGAGAAAGAATCTTGATCCTTCCACTTAAATTGAGTGTACGGTGTAAGTTCATTTTGAACACTGTAACTTGCTTGCGCAAAGAAGAGGATTACTTGGACACTGTAGTAATAATAGAGATCAATTTTGTGTTTAGAGAAGAGACTTTTTTGTGCTTTGATTTGAACATAATGACTAATTATATTTATTATTTATATTATTCTCTCTCTATCGCCTAACTTGAGCGAAAGAATATATTTCGTTGGCCCCAAACCAATCTGTTTGGCATCTCTCTTTTTTCTTTTGTAGTCTGGGTTCCTACTATAGAGTTCAGAAAATCCAGATCCGTTTCAGGCTTTCAGGTTCTGTCCGTTTTGTAACCCAAGGGCTAAACCGGTTCGGCCCACGTAACTTTGCCACGGGCTGGGCTGCAGTTTACAGTTTAAAACGGACGAATTTCCTAAAACAACCACAGTGGGCGTGTTTGGTTGCAAGGAAGTGGGCGGAAGTAAGGAAATAAAGAAGTATAATTGCTCACTTTCTATCTATCCAAACACTGGAAAAGGAAAATAAGAAAACCCTTTTTTCCTTTTTTCTTCTCTCTTTTACACAACCATTTCCTCACTTCTAGAGTGCTACATTATTTTGTGGTCTATGTAAATCTCATTTGTAATAAGTTGTAGTATAAAACAGTTAATTTTTTAGTCATGTAAATCTCACTTGCATTCTAATTACAGTCTATTTTTATTTTTTATTAATTTTTATTTTAATATTATTTTGTGGTCAACTTTTTGGTCAACTTTTCACTTCCACTATTTTCATTACCATCTAAACACCGGAAAAGACATAATATTTTCCAAACCACACTTCCCAGCAACATCCAAACACCAGAAAACTTACTTACCAATTCCTAAGTTCCAAAGGAACTATTACCACTTCCTCATTTCCTTACTTCCTCACTTCCACCCTTAACCAAACAGGCTTATGAAGAGCGAATATACATGTATTCTGAAATAGGTTTAGGTGCATGCAGAAGAATTTAAGCCTAATTTTTTTCACTCAAACTCAATTTTACGATATTTAAATTTCACGATATTCAAATACAGGAGCTGTTCCGTTGAAATTGATATACATTATTTAAAGTAATTAAAAATAAAAAATTAAATATGTTGAATACTTTTTATGATCTATCAAGCATGCACAAAAGACGATCTAAAATAGCATTTTACTTAGATATATGATTTTAGACATATAAAGTCTTGATCCGACTGTTTGATCATGATCTAAAAATTTAAAATATTTCACACACTATTTTTTAAGTTTCAATATTATATATTGTTAAACTAACCAATACAATTTCCGTGGTTTATTTTGTGCATACTTATGTATGAGCAAAAAAAAGTATTTAAAAAAAATTTTTTATTTTTATTACTTTATTTAAACAATGTAAATCCATCTCAATGAAGGGGGAGAGAGACTTTAAGAAAGTCCAATTGTGATTGTTTTAAGACCTTATATCTGAATATTATGAGATTGAGACTTGAGTGAGGAAGATTCGTAAATATAAATAATTATAAGTATCAGTGGAGAGGCGGGCAAGAAGGGCAGAGGAAATGGCCGGCGTTGACGGGAGGCGGAGGGTTTCGATCGAATCCATCTTCACCTTCTCCGTCTTCTTCCTCTCGAGCTCCTTCGATCTGGCGTCCTCGCTGAGTCCAGAACTTGGATCAGAGCGCGTCGTGTTCCAGGTTGCTCTCTCTCTCTCTCTCTGAATTTTCTTCAGTTTTTTTCCCCAATCAATTTAGTGCTGATTTCCTGTTTTTCTCATCTCTTACATGTTGATGAATTTGTTTGTTGCTTGTTTTATTTAAAGATGGATTATTTTTGCTCAAAATTGTTTAAATTTAGTCAAATTCGATGCGGTGAAAGCTTATTGAATTGGGATTATGATGGGGTATGGGAAACTGGGTCTCAGCCCACTAGGTTCGGGTCTGAGGCCTGCTCTGGTTGAAGAGTTTTGAGGTGGGGGGTGAAGCACCTCGGAAGTCTGAATGACCTGCAAGACAAAGTCTTTAGGGGGCCGGTTCTTGGTTCCGACCAAAAACCCTCTGACTGTCAAGTTAGAATATGAGACATCAGGAGTAAATACAGGAAGTAAATACTGATAGGAATAATAAATGATACAGCCTACCTCACCTGGTTGGAGTGAAACCCTTTATATAAGGTATTAAAGGGGTAGTCTGGTCTTTAGGTGAAAGGACATTTTATACCCTCTTTTGCTTGGGCCGGAGGCTATTCATGGCATTAGCTGAAGGGGCTAGGGCTGATGGTTCAAAGGCATGTGAGTCCTTACCTTATCACCTGTCCCCCCTCGAGCCTGACTTGTTAGAACAAGTGTCGGACTATTTTGAGTTTGAAATGAATTGTGTGGAGTTGTCCCATTGAGATGTGGGCTTCTTTTAGATTCAAGGATCATATCGAGAGATTCATATCTTTGGATCAGATTAAAGGAGGATGATTTGTGTGTGAGTCAAATTTGAAAGGGTGTTGAGAACCTGCGGAAGTAGGAGCCTCTTCCGTAAGAAATTAAATTCTATTTTATTAATAGACCCATTCGGATGCATCAGTTGCCACTAGTATTGGTCGGGAGGCTTGTGAGCTCTCTTTGGCCTTTATTCTTGGTCAGGAGGCTTGCAAGCTGTATCTTGTTGCTACTGTGGATGGGAGGCTTGCAAACTCTAGTTTTTAACTTTAGTTTGGGCTAGCTTATGAGATTTGTGTTTTGCCTCACCTCTAGATCGAGTGACTATGAGATTTATCTCGTCTTTCCTCTGGATCGGGAGTATATGTGATATAATGTCTCTTGTCTCTCTTTGGGGTCAGAAAAGGTCATGAGATATATCTCTTGCCTCTTCCTTGTGCCTCTGGATCGGGAGAGAGGTACGTGAGATTTGTCTTATGCTACTCATTCCTTTGGGTCGGGAGGGTTTATGAGATTTTTCTCGTCTCTTCCTTGTACCTCTGGGTCGAGAAGGTGTGTGAGACTTGTCTCATGCCTCTCGGTTGGGAGGCTTAAAAGATTTATCTCATGCTTCTCCTCACGCCTCTGGATCGGGAGGGATGTGAGACTTGTCTCTTCTCATGCCTCTGGTCGGGAGGCATGTGAGACTTTTCTTATGCCTCTTCCTCATGCTTCTGGGTCGGGAGGTATGTGAGGCTTGTCTGATGCCTCTTCCTCATGCTTCTAAGTCGGGAGTTAAGTGAAACTTTTCTTTTGCCTCTTCCTCATGCTTTTAAGTCGGGAGTTAAGTGAAACTTTTCTTTTGCCTCTTCCTCATGCCTTTGGGTCGGGAGGCAAGTGAGACTTTTCTTTTGCCTCTTCTCATGCCTTTGGGTCGGGAGGCATGTGAGACTTGTCTTATGCCTCTGGGTCGGGAGGCATGTAAGACTTTTCTTTTGCCTCTTCATTATGTTTTTGGGTTGGAAGACTTGTCTCATGCCTCTGGGTCGGGAGGCAAGTAAGACTTTTCTTTTGCCTCTTCATTATGTTTTTGGGTTGGAAGACCTATATGATTTATCTAATGCTTCTCCTCATTCCTTTAGGTAGGGAGGCTTGTGAGATTTGTGTCATGCCTCTTCCTCACGCCTCTTGGTCAGAAGACTTATGAGGTTTATCTCATGCTTCTCTTCATTCCTCTGGGTTGGGAGACTTGTGAGATATGTTTCTCATTAAACTCGGAGAGCTTAGAGATTTTTTCTTGCCTTTCCTATGAGTCGGAGGCTTGTCAGATATGTCGCTCCTCGGAGTCAGGAGAGTTTATAGATTTTTCTCTCGCCTCTCTTCTGAGTTGGGGGACTTGTGAGATATGTCTTTCCTCGGCGCAAGAGAGCTTGGAGATTTTTCTCTTACCTCTCCTCTAGGGGTGCATATGAGCCTGGCCTGACCCAGGGGGTGGGCCGGCTTAGGCCCGGGCACGCCCCATCCTACGGGGCATGCCTGAGTGGGCAATTGGCGGCCCATGGTCCGGGCTGAACCAGGGCCGGCCTATCCCTAATGACTATTTTTTAGCTGTTGGGGGCTTGGGGGTTAATTTGCAATTTGTTTTTGCAAATCCTCCCACGGCTTCTATGGGGCTGAAAAATAGCCTTGGGTGGCTATTTGTAAATTTTTTATAAATAGCCCTCAACAGTTAGAATGGGTCAAATATTGATTTTTTTGGCAAAAAACTTACATTTTAACATATTCTTTCCCTCTATAAATACACTTTCTTCCCTACTCCATTTCATCACAACAATTCTTTACAAAATCTCTAAAAATTTCAAAATTCTATAAATTTCTACTCTTTACAAGTTACTATTTCTCTCAAGTTCTCAAGCTCTTTCAAGATCTGCTCATCACCTTGCTAGTGTATGGTAACACATTCCGATATTTATATTCTTCTCAAATTTAATTTAGCATTTCAGTAATTAAAATGGATCCACACTCTTCATTAGCAGACTAAAGTCTTAATGACTTCCATTACATAGTTGTTACTGCACATTTTATTGATTCTGACTGGGTTTTAAATAAAAGAATTATTAGTTTTAAAAAAAAATTCCTCATAATAGTTTAAATCTTAGTCATACTATTAATAGAGTTAGAGATTTTAGACTTGATTTCAAAATTTTCTATTTCAGTTGATTATGCTAACAATATACTACTGCAATTGAGATTTTAAAAATTATTTTAAATCAGTTTTGAATGGCAAAATTTTTCATGTTCGGTGTGTATGTCACATCATTAACTCGTGTCTACAAGATGGTTTAAGAAGTATAAATAATTATATCAAAAATTAAAAATATTATTTTATTTATTAAAAGTAGTGGGCTAAGGAGGCAAAACTTTAAAGATATTTGTTCCGACTTAGGCCTAAAAATTAAAGGTTTACCTCAGGATATAAAAACTCACTGGAACTCAACATATAATATTTTGAGTAAAGCTATTTCTTATCAAAATGCAATAGATATGTTTGTTTCACGAAATTGTCAGATCTATTTATTTTCGATGAACAATGGAAAATTTGTGAGGTAATTTGTGAATTTCTAAAAAATTTGAAAGAGTAATAAGATTATTTTTTGAGACTTATTATCCCATAACTTGTTTAGTGTTTTACAGTTAACTAAAATTATTTAAGCGTTTTCTGCATACCGAGATGACTTTTTGCTTCAAGATATTATTTCTCTAATGGATGAGAAATTCAATAAGTATTTTAAAGTTTTTTTATTTTATTTTGCTGCTGTTATGGATCCTTGTATTAAATTTGAAGGATGTAAATATTGACTTGAAAAAATTTATGATAAAATAAATATATTGATTCTGCCCTAGTATGGATAGCTATTGAGAATTCTATAAATGATTTATATTCTTTATGGAGCACAATTTGATAATAATCAATCTAATTCATTATCCCAACCTGCATCTTAATAGAGGAGTAGAAATTCTTTATTATTTGGTTTGTTATCAGCATAAAAAAGATCAAGAAGCTCCAATACATTGAACGAGCTTCATTATTATACGACTCACACCATAGCTCCTGACATTGATGCAGACTTGGGAATTGAAAATTTAATATTTTGGCCTGATGGAAATTATAAGAATCGATTTATCCTGTGCTTTCCATCATAGCGCGTGATTACTAACCCCTCCTTCCTCCACAGTAGTATCAAACTTTGTTTTTTCTACAGCCGGTCGAGTGCTGACTGATACGAGGAATCGTCTGGGTCGGAAGCCATCGAGATGATCATCTGTGTGAAGGATTGGCTGGATACAGAGACAAGAAGCCAAAAACAGTTGAAGAATTCATTGAAGACTCTCCAGAAAATGATTGAAGCTTGAACCAAAATATTTGAAGATTTTTAATTTGTATGTATGAAAGATAAAATATTAGAAGATTGTAATTTATAAATATGAATGATAAATTCTAAATTTTTTTAATTTTGATATTTCAATTGTATTT
This sequence comes from Agave tequilana, assembly GCA_038442645.1. Lineage (NCBI taxonomy): Eukaryota > Viridiplantae > Streptophyta > Magnoliopsida > Asparagales > Asparagaceae > Agave > Agave tequilana. Next base: position 21,926 of record JAVJIF010011753.1, on the reverse strand, counting down.
GTATCCATTTTATTGAATTATTAATAAAAAAATTAACATTTGCATTACACAACTTGTAGCAAATTTGTTTAATTTTGTGAATTTTTTATTAATTTTTTGGGATTTTTTTTTTTTTGAGATTTTTATTATTATTTTTTAAAAAGAAAGTCCCGGCTCAGGCCCGACACAGACCGAGCGGGTCTGCTGGTCAGGCCGCGCGCTATTAAGGGGCGGTGCGGGCTCGGCTCGGCTCAGTTTTAGGCCCGACGGGTCCGGGATCGGGCTGGGCCAAGCCCGACCCGTTTCGCATCCTACTCTTCTCTGAGTCGGAAAAGTTATGAGATATCTCTCTCCTCAACATCAAGAGAGTTTAGAGATTTTTCTCTTGCCTTCTCTCTGAGTCTAAAGGCTTGTAAGATATGTCTCTTCTGAGAGTCGGGAGTGGTTGAAGATTTTTCTTTTCTCTACTCTGAGTCTGGAGGCTTGTGAGATGTCTCTCTTTAGAGTCGGGAGAGCTTGGAGTTTTTTCTCTTACCTTTCTTCTAAGTCGTGAGAGTTATGAGATATGTCTCTTCTCGAATTCGAGGGAGCTTGGAGATTTTTCTATTGCTTCTCTTCTGACTCTGGAGGTTTGTGAGATATGTCTATCCTCGTAGTCGGGAGAGGTTGGAGATTTTTATCTTGCCTCTTCTCTAAGTCAGAAAGCTTATAAGATATGTCTTTTGTCGGAGCCAGGAGAGGTTGGAGATTTTTCTCTTATCTTTCATATGAGTCGGGAGACTTGTGATGTCTCTTCTCAGAGTCCAGAGATGTTGGAGATTTTTATCTTGCCTCTCCTCTGAGTGGGGAAGCTTGTGAGATATGTCTCGTCTGAGTCGGGAGAGGTTGGAGATTTTCTTTTACCTCTTTTCTGAGTCAAGAGGCTTATGAGATATCTCTCCTCGGAGTCTGGAGAGCTTGGAGATTTTTCTCTTATCTCTTCTCTAAGCTTGCCTTCATCTGACTGTTCTTCAACAGTCGGTGGGCTTATGAGCTATTACTCGTGCCTCTATTCGACTGGCCTTCAATAGTCGCGGGCTTGTGACTGTTGTTCGTGCCTCTATCATACTAGTCTTCAATAGTCGATGCGTGTATGAGTTGTTTGTGCCTCTATCAAAGTGGTCATCAGTAGTTGGCGGGTGTATAAGTTGTTGCTCGTGCCTCTATCAAACTAGTCTTCAATAGTTGGTGGGGGTTGTGAGCTGTTGATCGTGCCTTTATTCGATTGGTTTTCAACAGTCAGCGGGCGCATGAGTTGTTCCTCGTACCTTTATCCGACTGGTCTTCAACAGTCGGCGGTATAAGCTGTTGCTTGTGCTTCTATCCGACTGGTCTATGAGCTGATGCTCGTGCTTCTATCCAATGGTGTTCAATAATAGACGGGTTTATGAGCTGTTGCTCTTGCCTCAGGCTTATGAGCTATGTTTCTTTCCTTTATCTGACATCTCTTTGGAAGTTGGTGGATTTATGAGCTCAGGCTCTTGCCTCTATCCGATGTTGGTAGCTCATGCTGTTGGAAATGAGGAGGCTTGTTGTCAGTGTTAGGGGTGCAGTGAGGCGCACATCTGAGGTGCAAGCAAAGTGAGGCGAATGCATGCGCCCCACAACTTATGTGAGGTGTGCAGCCGCATGCACCCCTCAGTCCATGGATCAAGGACTCGGTCGAGTCATATCCGACTCGGCCATCAAAGAGATGACTCGGATGCCCGAGTTGAAGGGCCGGTGCCGAGTTGACCCGGGTTGGGTCCGACTCGGAGTCGACTCGGTCACTCAGCTGAGTTTTAAGCGACTCAGCTGAGTTGACCGAGTCGACTCCGAGTCGGACCCGATCCGGGTCGACTCGGCACCCGTGAATCTGCGACATAAAGGACTCTCTCTCGATCTGCGTTGCTGAATCAAGAAAAAAAGAACCACGCCCACGTCGTCGTCACCTTCATCGTCGGCGTCAATCTCTCCCTTTCGCAGGTACCCTCTCTCTCTCTCCCCTCTCTCTCCCTTTCTCCCTCTGCGTCTCTCTCCTTTCTCTCGTCGTCGTCTCTCTCCCTCTGCGAGTCTGTGTCGCTTTCGCCGTCGATTTCTCTCCCTATCGATCTCTCTGTCCCTCTCTCTGTCTCCGTCTCTCCCCTACTCTGTCTCTGTCCCTCTCTCTCCCCCTCTGTGTCTCTCTCATCCTCAGTCCCTCTCTCCCTTTATGTCTTCCTCTCTCTCCCCCCTCTCCCTCTATCTCTGTCCTCTCTCCCTCTCTCTGTCCTCTCTCCCTCTGTCCCTCTCTCTATCCTTCTGTCCCTCTCTCCCCCTCTGTGTCTCCTTCTCGCCCCCCCTCTCCCCTCTGTTCCTCTCTATCCTTCAGTCCCTCTCTCTCCCCCTCTTTGGTCTCCCTCTCTCTCTCCGTCTCTCTCCTCCCTCTCTCTGTTCCTCTCTCCCCTCTGTTCCTGTCTCTGATTTTAATTATTTGAGTTTAATGTAATTTAAATAGTTTAGTTTAGTTAAACTTAATTTAGGTTAATTTAATTTAATAATTTTATAATTATAATTAAGTTAGGTAATTTAATAATTTTTATTGAAGTTAGGTAATTAAGTTAGTTTAGCTTAATCTAGTATAAACTAGTTTAGTTTAATTTTATTTAGTTTCATTTAATTGAGTTTAATTTAATTTAAATTAGTTTAGTTTAGTTAAACTTAATTTAGGTTAATTTAATTTAATAAAGTTTTGTAATTATAATTAAGTTAGGCAATTTAATAATTTTATTGAAGTTAGGTAATTAAGTTAGTTTAGCTTAATCTAGTATAAACTAGTATTTGTGCATTACAATATGCGGTTGCGAGTAAGAAACTTGACATTCAAAAGCGACACTGATGATTATTACAACCCAATTGATCTGAACAATATTTTCAATGATGATATTTTAGATGAGTGGATTCGTGAGGGAGAACAACCGATGTTACCACCAGATGACTTAGGTTGTTTGGATGAAGGTATTCGTCGTAGTGACGAAAGTGGCGGTGATGGCGACAATGATGGTGATGGCGGTGATGATGACGGCGGTGATGATGACGGCGATGGCGATGATGGTGGTGTTGGTGATGACGACGGTTATAGAGGCGATGGCGATAATGATGAAGAGACTCATGGTGTTGGTGGAAGCCAATGAGGTGGTGTTATAACATGGGATTCAGAATATTATGCCACACAAGATACAGATCATGGAGGCCGGGCTGGGATTTTGCAACAACGTAGGCATTTGGATCGGTTGGTCGATTTCAGTTCTAGCGATGATTATTCGAGTGGCCATAATAACTACTCACATGGTCATCATAGTCTTGAAGGCTATTTACAAGAGTTGGGTTTGACATCTGGCCAATATTCTGGTACTGATTATTCTAGCACTGGTGAATATTCTACTAGCTGCACTGAATATCGAGGTTTTGGGTATTATCACCATGGAGCTGATATTGCACAACCTCTACTGCCATATTACTCTGATAGTGGATTCTCTGGCCAATCATTTTAGCCTACAGGATCTTACCCACAAACATATTATTATCCTTACCTGGTTTCTATACTTATCGCGAGGATGATGATAATGATGATTTTGTGCCTCCTCGTAATTCAATGCGGAAATGACTATATTAGCAGGTACTAATGAATTATTTTGTGCAATTTACTATATTATGCATGTACTTTGATATCTTTCTACCGACGACGCTTGTATTTATGCTTTCACGTTATGTTTTGAGTGTTAGGTGATATGTTTTGAATATATGATACATGAATTTTGATGTCTACATTTTTTTTTACGATTTATCATGATTTTTTCATAATTTTTTTGGCGTTCTATGTAGCGTTTTGCGCGTATCGTCCGAGTCCGATCCGAGTCGCCGAGATCGATCCGTCTCGGTGCCGGCCGAGTCGGCTGCCGAGACCGAGACTTTGAACCATGCCTCAGTCTATGCAAGACGTGCAACCAATGCGAGGTGCACACCTTGTTTGCATCTCGCGTTGAGCGCAAGGCGTGCCTGAAGCGCCTTTGGATGCGCACTCAATATGAACTAGGTCTCCTCTTCTTCTCTGCCCTATCTTTTTCTTTCTCTCGTTGTTGCTACTGCTACTCCTACTCTTCATCTTCTTCTCTTTTTCTTACTATTGCTGGTGCCACTGCTGCTCCTTTTCTTCTTCTCCTCGTCTTATTCTTTTTCTCTTGTTGCTGTTGCTGCTCCTTCACTATTTGTTGTTGTTGCTTCTCTTCTTTTTCTCTTTCTCACGTTGATGATATTGCTTGCTGCTAGTTGAATTGATGTTTCTTTTTCTCTCTTGTTGCTAGTCTTTTACTGTCTTTTGTTGCTGTTATTGTTTTTTTTTTTGTTACTATGCACATTTTTCTCGTTTTCATTAATGTTCTTATTGTTATTTGTTGTGTATCGTGTGAGGAGTGCTCTTCCATGAAGTTGCTTGGCTCTGAGGTGTGGGAAATCATGGCTTTTAGCCGTTCTCACAGACGGCGCAGTGATGAAGTATGGGAAACTCGGTCTCAGCCCACTGGGTTCGGATCTGAGGCATGCCCTGAATCTGGAGTTTTGAGGTAGGGGTGAATCATCTCGGGAGTCTGAGATGACGTGCAAAAACAGAGTCGTTGGGGCTCAATTCTTGGTCCGAAGCTTCTTCGACGGTCAAGTCAGAGCCTGAGGTTCAACTGTAAATACACGAAGTAAATACTGATGAGAATAATAAATGATACAACATACCTACTTGGTTGGAGTGAAGCCCTTTTTATAAAGCATTGGAGGGTAGTTTGGTCTTTAGGTGAAAGAACATGTCATACCCGATCCTTTTGTTTGCATGTTGGGCCAGGGGCTAGTCATGGGCATTAGCTGAATGAGCTAGGGCTGATGGGTCAAAGGCCCATGAGTCCTTGCCTTATCAGATTATATTGATTTTTCTATATATGTAGTAGTAGTTACATATGAATGAAGAACTAAATGTCATTATTTACCAAATGAGATGTCATTATTTACTAAAAGAGATGAACAAAGAAAAGAGACCTACCATTTTGTTCAACACAAGTTTACCTAAAACACAGCTATTTGATTGCCTTTCTTGTAAAAACAGTAGTATGTTAAGTGTCTACACCTAGTCCTTGTCACTCCATCCGATCACTCCACTTAAATGGTGCACTTGTTGGTTGTTGTTGCACATGTCTTAGATCATTTCAAACGATTCTCCCTAGTGTTTTGTTGCTCATTTATCCCCACATTCTCATTTTTGCTACACTCATTTTCAAAGATGTTAGGTTTAGTACCCACAACAGTCTTACTCTCAGGCATGTGTGGTCTTGTAGCTGTCCAGAAATACAAGAATATAGATGAAGAAAGCATGCCGTAACAACAACAAATTATTCTCTTTGAAGAAGTGTCTTGGCCAATTTTCAACCACTATCTGTGTTGCCAACTTTATAGTTTCTGTCATCAACAATTGCAAAACCACCAGCAGTATCAAAGAACTATCACTTCGAGGAACTTTTCTTCTATTATTAGAACCATCCTCAAATATCAACTGTTGGAAAGCTGATGTTAGTCAAATATATCAAGATTGTCACTGTTTTTGTGCCGCTATTATTATGATCATCAGCCCTTGATTCTGCAATAAACCTTAACGGTTAGGGCCATATATGATTGCTCAAAACATATATACAGAAGTAATGAAATGCATGGCAAAGAAAGGAAAAAAACAGATGAATTATAATCTTTTAATTCTGTTTATCATTAGAATTAAAATATTCATTTCTGATTTTAAATCTGATTCCTGGTTCTTTATATGAGACTAACATCTGTACACCTTTTGCAGACGAATCATGGTGATATTGAGTTTGGTTTTTTTCCTGATGTTGCCCCCAAAACAGTTGAACACATCTCCAAACTTGTCCGGCTTGGGTGTTACAATACAAACCATTTTTTTCGGGTAGTCAACTTGCTCATCTAAGTACTGCTTGTCTTTTTTTTCCCTTGCTAGGAAATTTTCTTCTGGTTAATTGTATCTCTTCCGATAGAATTGACCTGAAACCTGTCCAGGTTGATCGGGGATTTGTTGCACAAGTTGCTGATGTTGTAGGGGGGAGAACAGTTCCTATGAATGAAGAACAGAGGTTGGAAGCTGAGAAAACTGTTGTTGGGGAATTTAGTAAAGTTAAACATGTAAGAGGAATCCTGTCGATGGGAAGGTAAGATGTTTTTAAATACGTGTGCTTTTATGATATTCTAAATACACACACTTCTATATATCTTTTATGCTGCTAGTTCTGCAATGGATCCATGTCCTATTAGACATGAATTTGACAAAAGAGTTCTTGGTCGCTCCTTAGGCGCATGTCAAACACTTAAATGATTCATCAACTTTATAATATTATTTTATTTTCAAACTCTTCATGGGCTTCACTTCTTCTCAAGCATTTCTTTCGTACTCATCACATGTTAAGGTGTATTTCTTTCATTTATATATCAAAGCTTACATTTTGCTGGAAAAGTGTCAAAATGATGTATATTCTACATTTTTTTCCATGAATTGTTGTGGTAATTGTTTCTTTCCATGAATTTTCTGGACGGGAACTACGTGAAGCTTCATCACAATTGCATGAACCATCAACTTGTTGGCCCGAAGGCCCATTGCTCTAGTTTTGATGATGATTAACTCATGTAGTTATAGTACTAATGATCTTGTATTTAATTAGTTTTAGATATTTAATCAAGATCTTAGTTGGTGTTTAGCTTCAACAAAGAATTTAAAGTCAAGTTTTGGAGCTAGCACATGTTGATTCAAGAGCTCGCGCATCAAGATCACATCAAGTACTCAAGAGGAGTCTAACTCATTGGATCAAAGTTTTAGACCAAGTCAAGAAGGAGAAGAAGATTTTCAAAGAGAAGATATCCAAGAATACTTGTGTCATGTTTGTAAGTGTCAAGATTTTGTTTTTAGATAAAATGTAAATGATAGATTAGTTGGTTGATTGCTTAAGTTCATATGCACTCACACACACAAGATTTATGTGTTTTCATAAAAGAGTTTTCGTTTTGGAAAATACTGGTTTGGTTTTTAAGCTTCAAAATATACATGTGTTTTATCAAAATTTATTTTAGAGCTTAATGTTAAAATATAGATATTACATCATATATGTGTGTGGATCATATCTACACACTAAGCTTTAAAAGTGTTTAGAATATCTTGTTTTTGTATTTGGAAAATTTTGAAAAAATCATTTTTGAAAAATACAGGTTTTTGTTTAAGACAAAACTTCTATACTACAAAAATAGTTCAAAATGTTTATAATATGTTTTGATTTTTAATCAAACATGTTTGTATATCAAAATATATCAATAAACTTATTTTTGTAGAATTTATGAGAACTTATGGGATTTTATTGAAGCTAAAAAGACCAAATTTTAATCCTTAAAAACCTGTGTTTTGGCCTTCTGTCGGTCAACCGCACGGTCGACCGAGCCAGAGGTCTGTCGACCGGGCGGTCGACCGATTTGCACAAATGTGCACAACCCTGTTTGGCTAGAGGATCGGTCGACCGACCCGTCGACCACCAGAGAGTTCTGCTCTTTGGATCTGTGACCGGCAGAGAGCTTCCGCTCTCTGTATCCAGGCCTAAGCATGGTTCACAGTCGCGGTCTCGGCCGCCGACTCGGCGGGCACTGAGACGGATCGGTCTCAGCGACTCGGATCGGTATTGGGCGATGCACGCAAAATGCAACATAGAAAGCTCAAAAAATTCTGAAAAAATCACGACAAATCTTAAAAAAATGTAGACATCCACATTCATATATCACATGTTCAAAATATATCACCTAGCACACTAAACATAAAGCGAAAGTATAAATACACGCGTCGTCGGTAAAAGCATATCAAAACACTGGCACAATATAGTAAATTGCACAAACTACATTCAGAAATACATGCTAATGTAGTTATTTTCACATTGAATTGCGATGAGGCACAAAATTATCATCATAATCATCTCTGCGATAAGTAGATAAATCGATACTAGTACTCGTAGATCTCTCAAGTTATGGTCTGTAGTTATGGACATATGTCACACCATAATGTTGGCCTGATTTTAAATTCAACATTTGCATACGACATTCAAGACTATAAGTTCCTCCATTAGTACTATTGTTGCCCTCATTATTGTCATCATCACCATCGCCGCCATTACCGTCATCACTATCATCATTATCATCACATCTTCACCATCATCACTACTAGAACTGGATAAAACTCTCACATCTTTACCACCACCATCATTATTTGCTTCTCTTATATCTCGGAGGGGGGAGATCGGAAACAGGAAAAGAGAGGGAGTGGGAAGGAAAAGAGATAGAGAGAGACGGGAGATGGAAAGGGAGAGAAGAGAGCGGGTAAGAGGGGGAGAGAGAAACAGAGGGAGTGAGAGGGAAAGAGACAGAGAGAGGAAGGAACATCACCTGGGGCTGGGAGGAGCGGCCGCGGCGATCGCGCGGCTGCAGAGTCCAGATCTGAGCGCGACGATCGGGCAGCGACAGCGATCTCAGATCTGAGCGAGAGAGAGGCAAGCTTTTTGCTTTTCTTTTTTTCTTTATACCCGTTCATCACGGGTGAATATACGTTTCGAGCCAACTCGGTCGAGTCACGACCGATTCGACCCTGAATCGGCCGAGTCGTCCGAGTCAACTCCGATTCGCGGCCGAGTCGGTCTCCTCTGAGTTGAGTCGACCGACTCGTGATTCGGACTCGTCTCGGAGCGGGCCGAGACGGATACGACTCGGCCGACTCGTCTCCGACTCGGCCGAGTCTTTGAACCGTGGGCCTAAGTAGACCGGCCGGTCGACCGATGGCACAACGGTCAGAAATCTGACCGTTGGTCAGTCGACCAGGCGTCTTACCGACAACAGAAAGTTCTGCCGAGTTGTTCCCAACGGTTAGTTTTTGGAGCCTATTTATATGGGGCTGTTTTGGGCTGTTTTTGAGAAGATTTGAAGTGAGTTTTCAAGATAATTTTTTCTACCTTTCTAAGTGTTTATCTCCACTTGTTTTAGAGCCAAATACTTCCATATCAAAAGGAGATTTTTTTCAAGAGTGTTTTGAAAAAGAGATTTCTTGAGTTTTCACCAAAAATTCTATCCTAGTTTTTCTCACACATACTTGAGCTATCCATTGCTATATCAATCCTATAGGGATCTATGTTGTGAGAGTTTTAGGTGATCAAAGTGTTGAGATCACCAAAGTGTTTCATCTTTGTATTTGAGGAGGCGAACTTGCGGGTTCGTGTTGTTTCGAGTTCTTGTGGGAGCTCGTGTAAAGGTTCGGCCTCGGCAAGCTAGTGTGCTTGCATGTGTAGTTCTTGCGGGAACAAGAGAGAGACTAGTGAGTCCAAGGAGTTCTAGTGTGAACTTGTTGTAGGTGTTGCGGCACCGAGTGACCCGGTGGGATTGATTCTAGTGGAAATCCTTCATAGTGTTGAAGGCGGGAATGTAGAGCCCTTGAAACAAATCTCCCGTGTTTGCAATTGCTCTCTATCTCTCTCTCACTTGTGCTTATATCTTGCATGCTCTTATTGATCATTTCATTACTTGCTTGATATACTTGTGCTTAAATTGTTATATGCTTGGGATTGTTTGCTCACACTTGTATTCAACCAAGAGAGCCATAGCGGCACCTCAACTCTTATCTAGAGATCTTGAGGATAGTCTGTGAGCAGATAGTCCAGAGCCCCAGGTTCGGAATTCGCTGCACTCTTGTGTTATACTTGGTGTGTTTAGCATAATAGTTTTGAGTTTGCATAAATAATTTTAATTCCGCATTAATTCATCATTAGATTAGCTAGCACCTATTCACCTCCCTCTAGGTGATTTCAATTGGGATCAGAGCTTGGTGCTCTTGATTTGGGTCTAACAACCTAGAGTTAAAGATCCTCATTTTTAACTAATCACAATATTTACACACACATGGATTTCATGTCACCTTCCATATTTGATATTCTTAACATCCAAACTTGGAAGGTTAAGTTGTCAATGTACCTCAAAGCCCAAGGTATTCATGTTTATTTTGCCACTATTAAAAATTCATATTGTTTAAATGGCAAACATCTAGAGGCTAATGCAAAAGCCATCCGTGCCTTAAAGTCAACCCTAAATGATGATTATTTATGTAGGGTTTCTAACTTTGATTCGGCTTCTGTAGTATGGAACACTTTAGTCTCCTTTGGCGAACAAGAGCAATACTATGCGGGGAGCGACTCGGATGATAGAAGTAATGCTTCAAACTTGTGCTACATGGTCCAAGGGGATAACCCCCTTGAGGTAAACTCCGAACTTGATGAGGATGTTGACATGTCATATGATGATCTTGTTTCATTTTGTCAACAACTTCTTGAAAATATGATTTGCTTAAAAAGGACTAAAAGATTGAAAATAAATATGAGTCCATTTCAAAAGAAAAAGATTCTTTTCAAAATAAATTAGAAAACATTTCTAAAGAAAATGAATCTTTAAAAAAGGAGAATATTTCCTTATTTTCTAAATTAAATGATCTTTGTGAAGGAAATAATTCTTTGAAAAATAAAATAAATTTTGTGGAATAAGAAAAGGAAATTGCTTTGGAAGAAAACAACTCTTTAAAAAGAAAAATTGTTTCAAAAGAAAAAGAAAATAGTTCTAAAAAGAAAAAGGTTGTTGATTCTCATACTTGCCATGCTCTTCGTGCTACCATTGATAAAGATGAGATTAAAATTTTAAAAAATAGAATAAATTGCTTTAGTTCAACTCTAAGCAATTGTGCATTCAATCATAATAGATTGGAAACCTTATTTCAAAAGAAACAAGCTCTACATGTTCAAGCACATCACACACGGCATACATATGCACACTTTGAACTTCATGATCACACTCATTCTCATGTGCATATTAGAGTGTACGAGTGTACACATTGCGGTCGCAAAAGCTATTTAGCAAATTTTTGTTATGATAAGGTAAATTCTATAAATTTTGCTAATAAAAATGTTTGGGTTCCGAATAATGCTAACCCTTGTGGACCCAAAAGAAAATGGGTACCAAAATCCCCACCTCTTGTATTTGATGTAGGTGTGGGCTCTCACATGACGTGAGAGGATTGGTGCCTTGGTGGTGGATGCAAGAGCTAAGATGGACATATCCTATTAATGCATCGCTATCAAGGAAGTTAGGTGGGAGGACCACCATGGTTTGGAGATACAGAGATGTGTCCTAATGGTTTTGATAACTATCTCTAACTCCTTATTTGTTTACATGCTTTTAGATTATTGATTTTTAGCATGTTTTTTTGTGATTGTTATTAAATGTCATGTTATTTAGACTTATGACATACATGTATAGTAATTGAGATACACCATGTTCATATGAATCCATATTTTTGTTCTCACTATAGTTTAACTATTATGTATATCATAACTCTAAAACATGTGCATTTACATAATGATCATATTAATTATGTTTTGTTTTATATTTCATGTTTTGACTACTTGTTTAAATGTAAATTTTCATTAAAAACTTGTGCATATACTTGTACAACTAGTGAGCCACATTTAATTATTATATGTTTGTGCTTAATTGCTCATTTGTACCCATTAGATGTACTAGTGTAGCCTAGTTTTGATGATTCATACATTTTAACTTGTTTTCCCTATTCTTGTATATGTTTTGCTTCATGTATATGTTATTCTTGTCTAAAACTAATAGATATACATGTATACCCTTGAGTCTTTTGCCTTCATGCAAATTGTATTATAGACTCTTTTGTGTTTTGGATATGTATGTATATTTTTAGTTTTGGATAAAATATACATATACCTTTGAAGTTTGATTTTCATGAAAACTTATTTTAGAGCTTAATGTCAAAAACATAGATATTACATTATATATGTGTAGTGAATCATATCCATACACAATAAGCTTTAAAAGTGTTTAGAATATCTTGTTTTTGTATTTGGAAAAGTTTTAAAAAAATCGTTTTTGAAAATATAGGTTTTTGTTTAAAGCAAAACTTCTATACTACAAAAAAAGTTCAAAATGTTTGTAATATGTTTTGATTTTTAATCAAACATTTTTGTATATCAAAGTATATCAATAACTTAGTTTCGTAGAATTTATGAGAATTTATGGGATTTTATTGAAGATAAAAGACCAAATTTTAATCCTTAAAAACCTGTGTTCTGGCCTTCTGCCGGTCGACCGCACGGTCGACTGAATCAGAGGTCGGTCGACCGGGCGGTCGACCGATGTGCACAAACGTGCACAACCCTCTTTGGCTGGAGGGCTGATCGACCAACCCAGTCGACCGGTAGAGAGCTTCTGCTCTCTATATCCAGGCCTCGGTCGACTAGGCGGTCCACCGATAGCAGAAAGTTCTGCTGAGTTGTTCCCAACGGTTAGTTTTTGGAGCCTATTTATATGGGCTGTTTTGGGCTGTTTTTGAGAAGATTTGAAGTGGGTTTTCAAGCTAGTTTTTCCTACCTTTCTAAGTGTTTATCTCCACTTGTTTTAGAGCCAAATACTTTCATATCAGAAGGAGAGTTTTTCAAGAATGTTTTGAAAAAGAGATTGCTTGAGTTTTTCACCACAAATTCTATCAAAGTTTTTCTCGCACATACTACTTGAGCTATCCATTGCTACATCAATCCTATAGGGATCTTTGTTGTGAGAGAGTTTTAGGTGATCAAAGTGTTGAGATCACCAAAGTGTTTCATCTTTTTATTTGAGGAGGCGAACTTGTGGGTTCGTGTTGTTTCGAGTTCTTGTAGGAGCTCGGTGTAGAGGTGCGGCCTTGGCAAGCTTGTGTGCTTAAGTGTGTAGTTCTTGCGGTAACAAGAGAGGGACTAGTGAGTCCAAAGAGTTCTAGTGTGAACTCGTTGTAGGTATTGCGGTACCGAGTGATCTGGTGGGATCGATTCTAATGGAAATCCTTCATAGTGTTGAAGGCGGGGACGTAGAGCAAGGGTGCTCAAACCTTGAAACAAATCTCTCGTGTTTGCGATTGCTCTCCCTCTATCTCTCACTTGTGCTTATATCTTGCATGCTTTTATTGATCATATTCATTACTTGCTTGATATGCTTGTGCTTAAATTGTTATATGCTTGGGATTGTTTGCTCACACTTGTATTCAACCAAGAGAGCCATAACGGCACCTCAACTCTTATCTAGAGGAATCTTGAGGAGATAGTCCAGAGCCCTTCACCGGGAGTTCGGCTACACTCTTGTGTTATACTTGGTGTGTTTATCATAATAGTTTTTAGTTTGCATAAATAATTTTAATTCTGCATTAATTCATCATTAGATTAGCTAGTCACTTATTCACCCCCCTCTAGGTGATTTCAATTGGTATCAGAGCTTGGTGCTCTTGATTTGGGTTAACAATCTAGAGTTAAAGATCCTCATTTTTAGCTAATCACAATATTTATACACACACATGGATTTCATGTCACCTTCCTTGTTTGATATTCTTAACATCCAAACTTGAAGGTTAAGATATCAATGTACCTCAAAGCCCTAGGTATTCATGTTTATCTTGCCACTATTAAAGATTCATATTGTTTAAATGGCAAACATCTAGAGGCTAATGCAAAAGTCATCCATGCCTTAAAGTGAACCCTAAATGATGATTATTTATGTAGGGTTTCTAACTTTGATTCGGCTTCTGTAGTATGAAACACTTTAGTCTCCTTTGGCGAACAAGAGCAATACTATGCGGGGAGCGACTCAGATGATGGAAGTAATGCTTCAAACTTGTGCTACATGGTCCAAGGGGATAACCCCCTTGAGGTAAACTCCGAGCTTGATGAGGATGTTGACATGTCATTGATGATCTTGCTTCATTTTGTCAACTTTTTGAAATATGATTTGCTTAAAAAGGACCATAAAAGATTGAAAAATAAATATGAGTCCATTTCAAAAGAAAAAGATTCTTTTCAAAATAAATTAGAAAACATTTCTAAAGAAAATGAATTTTTAAAAAAGGAGAATATTTCCTTATTTTCTAAATTAAATGATTTTTGTGAAGGAAATAATTCTTTGAAAAATAAAATAAATTTTGTGAAAAAAGAAAAGGAAATTGCTTTGGAAGAAAACAACTCTTTAAAAAGAAAAATTGTTTCAAAAGAAAAATAAAATAGTTCTAAAAAGAAAAAGGTTGTTGATTCTCATACTTGCCATGCTCTTCATGCTATCATTGATAAAGATGAGATTAAAATTTTAAAAAATAGAATAAATTGCTTGAGCTCAACTCTAAGCAATTGTGTATTCAATCATAATAGATTGGAAACCTTATTTCAAAAGAAACAAGTTCCACATGTTCAAGCACATCACACACGGCATACATATGCACACTTTGAACTTCATGATCATACTCATTTTCATGTGCATAAGAGTGTACAAGTGTACACTTGTGGCCACAAAGGCCATTTAGCAAATTTTTGTATGATAAGGTAAATTCTATAAATTTTGCTAATAAAATTGTTTGGGTTCCGAATAATACTAACCCCCATGGACCCAAAAGAAAATGGGTTCCAAAATCTCCACCTCTTGTATTTGATGTAGGTGTGGGCTCTCACATGACGTGAGAGGATTGGTGCCTTGATGGTGGGTGCAAGAGCTAGATGGACATATCATATTAATGCATCGCTATCAAGAAAGTTAGGTGGGAGGACCATCATGGTTTGGAGATAGAGAGATGTGCCCTAATTGTTTTGGTAGTTATCACTAACTCCTTATTTGTTACATGCTTTTAGATTATTGATTTTTAGCATGTTTTTTGTGATTGTTATTAAATGTCATGTTATTTAGACTTATGACATATATGTATAGTAATTGAGATACACCCATGTTCATATGGATCCATATTTTGTGTTCTCATTATAATTTAACTATTATGTATATCATAACTCTAAAACATGTGCATTTACATAATGATCATATTGATTATGTTTTGTTTTATGTTTCATGTTTTGACTACTTGTTTAAATGTAAATTTTCATTAAAAACTTGTGCATATACTCGTACAACTAGTGAGCCATATTTGATTATTGTATGTTTGTGCTTAATTGCTCATTTGTACCCATTAGATATACTAGTATAGCATAATTTTGATGATTCGTGCATTTTAACTTGTTTTCCCTATTCTTGAATATGTTTTGCTTTATATATGTGTTATTCTTGTCTAAAACTAATAGATATACATGTATACCCTTGAGTCTCTTACCTTCATGCAAATTATATCATAGACTCTTTTGTGTGTAGGATATGTATGTATATTTTTAGTTTTAAATAAAATATACATATACCTTTGAAGTTTAATTTTAATGAAAACTTATTTTAGAGCTTAATGTCCAAAACATAGATATTACATCATATATGTGTAGTATCCATACACACTAAGCTTTAAAAGTGTTTAGAATATCTTGTTTTTGTATTTAGAAAAGTTTTGAAAAATCGTTTTTAAAAAATACAGGTTTTTGTTTAAGGCAAAACTTCTATACTACAAAAATAGTTCAAAATGTTTGTAATATGTTTTGATTTTTAATCAAACATGTTTGTATATCAAAGTATATCTACGAATTTATTTTTGTAGAATTTATGAGAATTTATGGGATTTTATTGAAGATAAATAGACTAAATTTTAATCCTTAAAAACCTGTGTTTAGGCCTTCTACTGGTCGACCGCACGGTCGACCGAATCAGAGGTCAGTCGACCGATGTGCACAAACGTGCACAACCCTGTTTGGCTAGAGGGCCGGTCGACCGACCCGGTCGACCATCAGAGAGTTCTGCTCTCTGGATCTAGCCCTGGTCGACCGGCAGAGAGCTTCTGCTCTCTGTATCCAGGCCTCGGTCGACCGATGGCACAACGGTCAGAAATCTGACTGTTGGCCGGTCGACCGGGCGGTCCACCGATAGCAGAAAGTTCTGCTGAGTTGTTCCCAACGGCTGGTTTTGCGAGCCTATTTATATGGGGCTGTTTTTGGCTGTTTTTGAGAAGATTTGAAGTGGGGTTTTAAGCTAGTTTTTCTTACCTTTCTAAGTGTTTATCTCCACTTGTTTTAGAGATAAATACTTCCATATCAAAAGGAGAGTTTTTTCAAGAGTGTTTTGAAAAAGAGATTTCTTGAGTTTTTCACCACAAATTCTATCAAAATTTTTCTCACACATACTTGAGCTATCCATTGCTACATCAATCCTATAGGGATCTTTGTTGTGAGAGAGTTTTAGGTGATCAAAGTGTTAAGATCACCAAAGTGTTTCATCTTTGTATTTGAGGAGGCGAACTTGCGGGTTTGTGTTGTTTCGAGTTCTTGTAGGAGCTCGGTGTAGAGGTGCTGTCTCGGCAAGCTAGTGTGCTTGCATGTGTAGTTCTTGCGGGAACAAGAGAGGGACTAGTGAGTCCAAGGAGTTCTAGTGTGAACTCGTTGTAGGTATTGCGGCACCGAGTGATTCGGTGGGATCGATTCTAGCGGAAATCCTTCATAGTGTTGAAGGCGGGGATGTAGAGTAGGGTGCTCGAACCTTGAAACAAATCTCCCGAGTTTGCGATTGCTCTCTCTCCATCTCTCACTTGTACTTATATCTTGCATGCTCTTATTGATCATATTCATTACTTGCTTGATATGCTTGTGCTTAAATTGTTATATGCTTGGGATTATTTGCTCACACTTGTATTCAACCAAGAGAGCCATAGCGGTACCTCAACTCTTATCTAGAGGAATCTTGAGCAGATAGTTTAGAGCCATTCACCGAGAATTCGGCTACACTCTTGTGTTATACTTAGTGTATTTAGCATAATAGTTTTTAGTTTGCATAAATAATTTTAATTCCGCATTAATTCATCATTAGATTAGCTAGTCAGCTATTCACCCCTCCTCTAGGTGATTTCACAACTTGCTTTATTATGTATAAAAAATTGCTGATTGTTAATGACATGACTGGATTTATTTATTTTTTTCCCTTTCAATAATTTTGATTATTTTTAAGTGAAGTAAATAAAGGGTCATTTTTATACTAAAAAATCATTGATGTTTTTTGTTGAAATAGTCTAAGGGGTTTCTTCAGACTAAATAGTCCAAGGCTTATGAGAATTTACATAAGCAACTAGAAGTAAAGACA
This sequence comes from Agave tequilana, assembly GCA_038442645.1. Classification (NCBI taxonomy): domain Eukaryota; kingdom Viridiplantae; phylum Streptophyta; class Magnoliopsida; order Asparagales; family Asparagaceae; genus Agave; species Agave tequilana. Next base: position 4,751 of record JAVJIF010011753.1, on the reverse strand, counting down.
TGAGAGAATGATATATATATATATATTATATATATATATATATATATATATATATATATATATATATATATAGGGAGCTGATCCTTTAAGAACGGTTCTCACGGATTTCTGTGAGAACTTTCACGTGGGTCGTCGGATCTGATAGATCAAATCAAATAAAACTAGATCTCTATCAGATCCGACGGCCCACGTGAAAGTTCTCACATGAATTCGTGAGAACCGTTCTTAGGGGATCAACTCACTATATATATATATATATATATATATATATATATATATATATATATATATATAAGTTTGCTAAAACCAGGGAAACAAAAGTAGAGATCTAGATGATGTTATATGTATTGAGAATTTAAGTGTAAAGATTGAAGAATCTTAGTAAAAGGATGATGACAGGAAGGAGATGTGTAGCAACTTTCATAAATTGTTCAATAAGAATCACATAAAAGAACCTAACATAGAAACAAATGATTCAGTTTTATATTCACATAATTCAACTTAACAAAGTTAAGGGTGCCCTAAAGAAGATGAAATTTAGGAGAGTTGGAGGAGCTGATAATATTTTTGTTGAATTTTAGAAGTGTCTAAGAGAGATTGTTTGGTTTAATATGCTTAACTAAGTTATTTAACAAAATTATAAATTCTAGAAAACTCCCAAATGAATTGAGGATTAATACTTGGCACCTACATGTAAAAAAGAAAAAAGAAAAAGTTATACAAAATTGCTCAAACTATCGTGGGATGGAGCTATACGATGAAACTTTTTGGAGAGAGTAGACTTAGAAAAGAAATATGTATTTTTGAAAACTACTTTGTTTTATGCTTAGAAAGTTAACTACAAAAGCTATTTCTTTCCTAAGGCGATTGATGAAGAGATACAAGAAGAAGAAAAGAGAATGACCTATGGGCATAACTATTGAAGGAGAGAAAGCTACTCCCTATCAATCTAGACTACACCAAGTATCAACATTAAGTATTTATCTCTTTGAATGGCAATAGATGAACTTACTAGGCATATTCAGGATAAAATCTCATGGTGCATGTTCTTGTTAATGATATAATATTAGTTGATGGGTCCAGAGAAGAAATTAGTTGATGGGTCCAGAGAAGAAATTAGTTCTAAATTAGAAAGTTGAAAAGAAATTTTAGAATATAGGATTTAGAATTAGTAGAATGAAAACAAATATATGAATTATAATTTTTAACAAACGGTGAGAAGGAATGAACATATAGTATAGATTGATGGTCAGAAAATACCTCACAATGCTGATTTTCATTATTTTGGATCAATTCATCAAGATGGTAGAATTGAGGGAAATGTGATTCATCGGTATCAAAGTGAGATGGTTAAAGTGAAGAAATGCTTATTGGGTTTTATGTGATCATTGAATGACCCATGACATCATAAGGAAAATCTGTAGAACAACTATAAGATGCTGGGTATCTTGATCACAGCCATGCTCTATGGTCCAAAAAGTTGGGAAAAGAAATAACTTGTCTATAAAATGAGTGTAGTAGAAATGAGAATCCTGAGATGGATAAATGACAGTACACTATGAGATGGGATAAGAAACGATTGTATTGGTAGGAGCTTCAACCATGATAATTTTTTGTATTAGGGAAATTAAATCGTACTATATAAATTTTATTAGTATTATTTTCTAGATTTTATAGCGTTTATAATATAAAAAATAAAAATAATGGGAAGTTCATGAGGCTCACACTTCACGCTTTGAGGCGTACACCTCGCCTCACAAGAGTGTCCAACGCTTCGCCTCAGGCCTTCGTCTTTCGAAACACTAGTTTTATGCAGTTTGTGATTGCTACATTAAAACTTAAAGTTCACTTAATTTTGTTATTTTCTAATCTTTGTAACTGAAATTTTTTAGGATTTTAAAATATCCAAAGATCTATGGAAATAAAATTTTCTCTCTTAGCTAAGTTTTCATATTCTAGAATTATAACAATAACATTTACAATGCAAAATTTATAACCAAACAACTTCTCCTAATGTGGCAGTTACAAACTAGCTAAATCAGTCCTGTGCAGAAGATTATGCAATGCATATCCATACACAGTTATGTGATTCTAAATTGAGTGAAAGTGTACATAATGAGAAAATGGAAAGCCAAACTCTTAGAAAATGGAAATTCATATTTTCCTTCGTTCAAGACACAGGCTTTAAAAGATTACATTACTTACTTTCCTATAGACTGGAGTTACTGGAGTATGCATCATGCCGAATTTGATGATCAAAGAGTCATGTACACCCAAGTAAAAGATGGTCTATTGACATTGGCACTAGATCCAACATGACATCCTCCTGAAACAAGCTTCTTCCAGCAAATATTGGATTAAGCACCAGTGCTTGACCGCATGTATTTCATGATCATCTTTAAGCAACCTAATAAGGACATGCTTTCCGCTTCACTTTAGATCCACCTTCTCCACTATTATGTAGAAATCATGTTTCATGTTTTCTTTTCTATGACAAGTTATGAATCTTAGGCTTCAAGCTATGTTACATATCCGTACACCTACACAAATGCATATATCGACAATATTATACCTTATGTACATATGGCTAGATGTTGGCGTATCCTTTTTGCATATTTTTTTTGGATTCTCATATGTACATATGGTTATAATGTCAATAGTTTAGTCTCCCACAACCATCTCCATGGATCATGGATGACTATATTAAAGTGTAGTAGCTTGTTGGAACATATTTTCATTATTGATCCTTCGTCCGTTTCAGACATAATTCCAAATTTACTATAAGATGAACATGCATTGATTCAGAAAAATCCTAAAAAAGCTAGCATGGGGCATGTTAATCAACACAGATATGCATCCATGCACGCAGTTAACGTGTTTGAAAATTATTTTTGAAACATTTAGAAAGTCATATAAAATTTATGGAGTCTAAAGAACTAAAGAAGATAAGAAAATAGGGAAGTCACCTATAACCATTTCGTAAGTGGTATGTAAAACATACGATGAGCTTAGCTGATAATACATTGTGAATTCCAAAGTTACCCCATGCAGAAACCTAGGAATGCTGGTTTTTTTATGACAAAAAGACTGAAATGCATTTTTTATTTTTGTTCCAAATAATTGATTTTAGAGTTTTGTTGCTATCATATTATTCTATGATGCATAGAATCCATCTGATCTTACTCTTATCTAATTTCTCTTTCTTATGATATGGCACTTGTTATAGAGTGTTAAATGGATATGGAATATGGGTGTTGGTTGAGTGTTTGTGCACACAATTGTGTCCGACACGAGAACCATTTTAAAGTTTCTCAAGCATGACTTTATTTTATATATGCATATGAAAAATTAGTTTATATGAATATCAATTCAGCCAATCATAATCTTATAAATTTGATTTAGATCTTTACTTGACATGGCTATCTTCTCACAAATTTTTCCTCTATTTCATTCAAGTCTTTGGAGGTTGCGGTGTGAGTTTGTGTTTTTGGGGGGGGGGGGGGGGGGGGGGTGGGGGGGGGGGGGGGGGGGGGGGGTTGGTGTGGGATTGCTATATAGAATGTTGAGAAGGATGAGTGGGAATAGACTAAAAGATAGAAAGAAAGGGATAAGAAATTAGTGCATTTGCAAGAATATTAGAGGTAGTTTTGGACAGACATGGACTGTAGCATTAAAAAAGGGGATATTCTAGCTATTAGTTTAAGAGATGAGTTGGCTCTTAACGAGGGCTGAGTCGAGGAAAATGATTGCTGTAGCTAGGCCCAGAGATTTTATGAAAGCTTAGTTGTTCTTGCGGTGGTTGTTGTACTGGTGTCTATAGAGCTTTGTGTTGCTTATGATTGTGCCCACAGGTTATCTTTATCCTTAAGCAGACTTGTTCAGGGACAAGACATTATAGTCTTAACAATGGTTCTACGTAGGTATCACTTAATGAGGTTCTCAAAGTACTTGAAAGTTAAAACACCACGGTGTAGGAGATTCTATATTAAAACAGATGCTAACTTTCTAGCTAATCACAAAGTACTTGAAAGTTAAAACACCACAGTATAGTAGATTCTATATTAAACAGATACCAACTTTCTAGTTGATTGAACTTAAATAATTTTTAGGTGCCTTAGATTACTCCTTCGTGGTTATTTTTCCAGCTTCTGAAGAGAGTACTAAAGCAATAGAATGCTACTACTTTTTATCTTTTTCTTCCTGTAAATTTATTTGTGTTACATTGTTCTAGTTTGGCCACGGAAAGTTGTTTCATTATACAGTGACCCGTGGTGAGAGAGATAAACGAACATTTTACCTCTTTAATTTTCATTAACATCATACTTAAATTGTAGTTAGGTGTTATTGAAGATAAGAGCGTTCTGGAAGTGAAAATTTCCGAGGAAACCAATATCTAATCCCTGCTTGTTGATTCTGTATCTCAAATTTGGTTGTTGCTGGTGTACGCTTAGGTCCTGGTCTCTTTTTCTTCTTCCCCTTACACGCTATTCTTGCTTCCATGTAGGTACTCTGATCCAGACAGTGCTTCATCTTCTTTCTCAATCCTTCTAGGAGATGCACCACATCTTGATGGAGAGGTATTAAACTATACATCATCTAATTTCTTGCACAAACTTCCATGGTTACTGATTCTCTTGTCACTTCAAACAAACTTTAGTATGCCATCTTTGGGAGGGTCACAAAGGGTGATGATACGTTAAGGAAGCTAGAGGAGCTTCCAACACGCCGTGAAGGGATCTTTGTGATGGTAC